>VDFB02347857.1:0-19450 GCA_007258455.2 Sequoia sempervirens
TAAGAGAAACCTTACAAAAGAACAAATTGAAGCATATAGACAAAAAGATAAAGGTCATAGGAAGAGAAGACAAGGTATGTTAAATATTGGTGAATCTGAGTCCTTTGGTCTTTCTAGTGAAGAGGGAATTGAATATGTAGAAGGTGAAAATGTTGAACATGATAGCTCGCCCCGAACAAAGCTACTGCGACCTATACAATGGATTTATATTTTCTCTTAGATGAAGAGTGTTGGGGGTGCGAGGCTTCCAATTGCTCTACTGCATTATCTTCTATTGGGAGGTCTGGTGGGGGCGATGGATCAACATGAAGAGGAGCTTGTTCTACTTGGATGGGTGCTACTCTAGATTGATTGAACACATCAATAACTAGATCTTCTCTCGGAGCAGAATCTCTATCGTATAGCATACTCTGGTCAATAAACACCCACAATATTAATATGGTTTTATATACAATACATTGTTATAATCATGAAAAATATTTAAAGCACAGAAAATATTCTTTCATAATATAAAAAACATAGAGGAGCCTTTTTATGACTGTGTTTCAGGTCTTCTAAGTCATCATTGCTGACTTTACTTTCTAAATCAGACCATCTTTTAATTTTCTGTTTAAACTGCATTTAGTATCAATGAGATAACATTAAATAACAATACCAAGCGTATAACTCAATTACAAATCTAAACACGTGGCTAGTACTTGCCTTATAATTATTATTTTTTAGATTTTATAACTAATTAACAATACCCAGCATATTTAATTAGGGATTAGTTAATTAATTAATATTGATTAATTAGATATTTAATCACGAGAGATGTAATATGTGGTTAATTAATTAATGTGATGCAATTAATTGAGTAAGTTAACTAAGATGAAGTAACATATAGATTTGATAATTAGACTATGATGAAAAGAATTAGAATATCTAAAATAAATTTGAATAAATATTAATTTGGAGATCATTCCCTTAAACGATGGATTAATCGAAGCATCCATATGAGCAATAGATCCCCTGAAAACTGTCTTATTTACTAATTTTAACAAAAATCGAAGACTGCAGGGTATTACAGTTCAATTCTCAAGGCTGCCAAATAGTATGGAGTGATTTGGGTTATAAGACGACTAGAAATTAAAAACTTATGTGCATTCGGATTAATCTACGTACTAAATTTACACAAAACACTGTAAACCCTGGAATAGAAATTGTCTATTTGAATGTGTAATATTATTTCTTACAAATGACAAATTATACACCTACTCATGAAAAAGAAATAATAGAACAAAATTGATTAGTCGAAAAGAAAAAATATACCTCCTTTACCAAATTTGCAGTGCTTGGAATTGATATCTGTCCACAAGCCCAGAAGCGGAACTGTGGCAATGCATCCTCTTCGCATAACAATGGCAACTGATACAATTGAGTAGAAAGGGTTGCGGGAATAATGGAATTGTCTCTGGTTGTAATAAGAGTTTTGAATCCTGGCCCTTCAAATAGTAAATATTCCAAATCTGCTCTGGACCAAACATCATCCACAATCACTAGTGTTTTCTTCGTTTGCCTTAAAATCAACTGTTTCAGCTGCATGTGCGCATCTTCCAAGTTCTGATATTCGGGTTCCTGCCTTCCAGCAAGCTTCTTCCATATAGTCCCCAAAATTCCATTCAGGTTTGGAGACTGTGAAACAGTGATGAAAATCACATTGTTGTCGAAGTATTCTGATATCAATGAAAAAACAATTCAATTTTAGACTAACTATGTTTTTTGATATATATTATAAATTTTGATTGAAGAACTGTTTAATACCTTTTTAGTTAAAAGAGGTGTAAAATCACTGTGAACCATTTAACTATATAGGGAAAAGAATAATACCTCTAATTTGATGATCATTGCAGAGAGCCAGTGCCAAAGTTGTTTTACCTCCACCAGCCTTGCATTGCACCCCAACAACGTCCTCCAAATCATTACTGTGGTCCAGGTTAAAGTCTTGTAGCTTGGTGAATGTGGATATATTTTCAAATCCTTCACATAAGCTCAAAGATAGCTTTTCTAAGTTCTTCAGTGCTTCAATCCCCTGTTTTCCATCAAGGGGTGAAATCAGCCTCTCCAAGCGGACGCTCTTGAGTTGAGTGAGTGAAGATAAAACATCTAGACCTTTCACTGTTGCCTTCTTTGTACCGCAATTGGCTATCATCAGAAACTTTAGCTTTTTCATGGATTTCAGAAATGGGGGAAGAAAGTATTCTGTCGAAGTGAAGAGTAACAGCAGAGCTTCTGTTTCCGGGAAATTCATATCATACCAGCCATTTTCCTCCATAGGGCCTGCATGTATTAATTACAAAGTAAATCCAGTTAGAAAATTGTTCCGTAATAGTGACCACTAGTTTCCAATTCGAAGGTTAGTGCTGCGTAATCCTTAGCGCTTTGTCCTTACAGTGTTTTGTTTCTGTGATTTCTTCTTTTGCAATGCCAATAGAAGTGTCTTTATATAAGAAAGAGACGCGGCAAACTTTAGAGGACTCGGTTTCACTGAACTTATTGATTTCATTGTCTCTCTTTCGCATGAATGTGTCAAAGAGATCTTTCCTCGCAATGGTTTCGTATTTGCCTTGTCGCATTCCTTTCATCTTCAGAGTGATTTCAGAAGGACATCTGTTCAACAAATTAATGTCAAAGGACTCTTTACAATCACGCAGCATAGGAAGCTGACTTTGACCGTGATTTGTTTTACCAAACACGTGGACAATTGGACTTCCATGTTTGCATTGTACTTAGTCGATTCATTAAGTGATGGAAACGCCTCAGATGGAATTGGACGCATATATTGCCTTTTGTTTTGGTGTAACTATGCTACTAGACCAGCATTTGGCGTATCCAGTCTGCCTCGTTAGTCGATGCCTTCATTGACATCTGTGATTTCCTTAGTTGGGGAATGTCGTTTATGTTTGATAGTTGATTTTGGTTCGTTGTTTATGCTTAAGCCTGTTACTGTATTCTTTGGTTACTTTCGGTAACTCGAAATTATGTTTTGTGCCTGACTTTTAATCGGTTTATAACCCCAAACTATGGTATTGCGTTTCTGATGCCTTTATCTTTTTGTGTATTAATTTTAACAGTTCTTAAATATGATGCCTCTTTAATTATACAAGGCATTTAGACTCTTATGTTTTTCGCATGACTTGAATATGTGCCTTTGTTAATGAATCTTCATAGCCATACCTTACATTGGGTCCACTTCTTCAACGCTGGCCCTATAGTGGCAAATTCTATTTAGTCATTATAATTCTTAGGCCATAATATCCATCTAAAAGAAGGTTACGATTTATGGGTTTTCCCTTGAGTTTTGGAAAAAAAGGAAAACAGATGGTAATTTGCTTAGATCACTTATCAAAGGGAAAAGATTTGGAATGTCCCCAGTCGGTGATTAATAGAGTAAATAATTATTACTTATCCTTAAATAAGTTAATGATTATTTTGTGAAGGAAATTAAAATATACAATATAGGTTAAATTAATTAAGTGAAGATAGTTATTTATATTTAGAATTTTGATAGATCCTTATCTTGTTTGAGAAACTTGGAAAATTCAACCCAAGTAAACCACTTGGTCTTAATTTATTATATTTTATTTTTCAAGATCATCATTATTATGATCATGTTATAGTCTTAAAACATTATGACAAACCTATTCCCTTGTCTTATCGATTAAATTTCCTATGTACAAATAACACAATAGAGTATGAGGCATTGATCATAGGTTTGCGAGCTGCTTTAACAATGAACGCTAAACATATCAAGATCTTTGGCTATTTGCAATTGGTCATCAAACAAATCAATGGTACATATCAAACTCAACACGACAAATTATCAAAATACAAGGGTCTTATAATGAAACTATTATAGAAGTTTGAATCATTCACCATTGATAACATCCCACAAAAAGACAATAGACATGTAGATGCAATGGCAAGCACAACTTCTCTTATATCCCCACATGATCCTTCCACATATTTCACCTTTGTTATCCATCCCATCATGAAACCTTCGATTGATACTCCTCTAGGGAACATTTTGACAATAACTCAAGATGACTCATGGAAATGGTATGATACAATATATAACTATTTAAAAGATGGTGCCATTCCCAAGTCTACCACAACAAATACTCGAAAACGTTTATGCAAACTAGTAGATAAATATGCAATTCTTGCAAATACGTTGTATAGAAGATCTTTCAATGGTCTCTTATTATGATGTATTAAGGATTCTGAAATCCTCATAGCACTTGAAGAAGCTCATGCTGGTGCTTGTGGAGGTCATTTCAGAGGATGGTCGTTAGTGCAAAAAATTATCCGTATGGGTTAGTATTGGAGATATATGGAGAAATATTGCTTCGCGTACGTTAAAAAATGTTGAAAATGTCAAGAACATAGCCATTTGATCCATGCTGATGCTGCTGAATTCCACGCCCAAGTTCCCATTTGGTCATTTTCAGTCTGGGGATTGGATATTATTGGTAAAATTTCACCTCCCTCTTTCATTGGGCATACATTTATCATAACCGCAATAGACTATCTCACAAAATGGGTGGAAGCTATTCCTCTCCATTCTACAACTACTAAAGAAATTTGTCGTTTCATATTGGAACACATAATTGTGTGCTTTAGACTGCCTTCTACAATTGTTTCAGATAATGAAACTTCGTTGAAGAATAACAAAGTTAAGAAATTCCTTGAAACGTTCCATATTCAACATTCTTTTTCCACACCATATTATCCACAATCCAATGGACAAGCTAAAAATACTAACTAGATTCTGGTACAAATCCTCAAGAAAACTATCAATAAACATCATAAGATTGGAATACACAATTATATTATGTGCTTTGGGCTTATCAAACAAGTTATAGATCATCCACGGGAACCACACCTTATAACCTTGTTTATGGAGCTGATGTGATCATGCCCTTGGAGTTACAATTTTTGACATTGCGAGTTGCTCTCCAAGACCTTATTGATGATAACACTTATAAAGATCAATGATTACATTAGCTTGAGATGGTCGACAAACAACGTATTAATGCTTTTGAACATCTCCATACTCACATCAAACAATTACAACATATAAACAACATGCAAGTCATCCCTAGATCATTTTGTAAGGGAGATTTTATTCTTATTGAAAATCAAAGCAATACTAGTGTTGACAATGAAGACAAAGATAACTTCAACCTTAATTGGTTAGGACCTTACATAGTTGCTACCAATTATGGGTCTGGTGCTTATCTCTTAACGCAACTTGATGAAACACCACTTAAGGAACCTATTAATGCCATGCATTTGTGTCAGTATTATCTTTGACCTCTATGAATAGTGTGATTGATAAAGCAGTGTTGTTTAAAGTTATTTGATATTATTCTAAATAAACTTTCACATTGCTTCCTTCTTGACAACTAATTTTGTGTTTGTTATGAAGACTAAGGTAATTATTTAAGTTCATTTTATAATTACTTTAGGATTCATACTATTCACCTTTGTGTTATGTTAAGTTAAATCCTTATATGAATTATAGGTGTATTTGATTTAACATATTCTCTTCTAATCAACAATGTTGTATCTACAATAAAACTACAATATGTTTTAAACTAGATCACATTAATCATGTTCAATCATGTAGTCATTAATTAAATACTTTTACCATAATTCATTTAATTAATCAAATTACATTTACAATCCACAAAAAGAAACACACATGATCATTATAACACTAAATGTGCATGTCTATAAATATATCAAAGTTTTATATACATCTCAATATCATATACAAAGTCATAGAGGTCTACGAGAGTTGGACCCCTCAGGATTTGGTACTTGTGAGACAATCTCTTGACATTGTGAGATAGTCGTGTGTGACCGTGATCACGAACTATCAAATTTGAGTGGGAACTCTAGACCTTGCACTTGACCAACAACCACAAACTGCTCCTCTTTCATCTGATCCCTCTCCACTCATGTCTATGCTAGCTCTGCATGCAGTCTCTCAACCTTTGTTGAGGTCTGCGATGTCTGTACTACACTCTCAACTCGATGGAGTCATCTCCTCACACTCTCGTATGCTGCTTGTAACCTCAAAAAATTTTGAGTGACTCTGGCTCCTCCATGATCAATGGGGGTATGTAGTCAGGATCAATCTCCTCCTCATCAATGGATGCAAGCACTGTCTTTGTAGAATCTTGATGATAGAACTCTCGGCAGTCTCTCATCGCTCTTACAAGATAAACAATGTACACAATCAATAATGATCATCATGATATATACATATCATAATCATAAAATACTAAAGTACATGCATAAAATCAAATGTTATCACCTATGTCTCTAGTTAGATGAGGAATGTCAACCTCATCCTCTCTAGGGGGCATCGATGATGTGCTAGCCTCTCTCTGACTCTGAGTGTTGATGTTTGCTGCAGCTACTACGTGTGATCTGGTCTTGTAAGTGTGTGAGAACTCTCCATGCTCATACCGATCCTCAATAACTACCTCATCACCTTCGCTCAAGGGTGGCTCCTCATTATAATCATCCTCCTCATAATCCGTCTCCTCCTCGTCATCCTCTCCTCCATCCTAGTCCTCACAATTAGGATCAGCCTTAGACTAGTACTCTTCATCAATAATATCAGTAAAAATATTTGTTGTCCTATACCATACCTCTTATGCTCTCTCCTCTTGCTCATCCCCCTCACCTGGTGCTAGTCCCACATCACCTAAAGGGAATTCCATGGGGAACACAAGAGCTGGTCATGCATATGACCACCACTCCTCGTGCTTGTCTATGTTGTTAACATTATCAACATCAGATGCTAGTGGCTGGTCATGATCTGAATCATCGGAATCACTCTCACAAACATGATCTATAGTTAGTGAAATAGTATCACAAAGCCTCTAGGCACGCCACACTGATTGTCTAATCAAGGGACACACCCTTGATGGTGTCTGCACCTATCCAAACCGTCGCATGACTCACCCATAGTAGAAAGGTCATACAACATAGTCATGCCTCCCAGCTAGATACCTATACATTTGCATCCTCCGTAGCTACCCTGCGGGATCTGGCCATTATAGAGTGAGTAGATAAGGTCTCCACAAGATCTCATCCTCCTCCAACCGATAAAATATCACCCTCCAAAAGTGTAAATCCCTATACTGCCACAAGCATCACAAAGGATAGTTTAATGCTTGTGGATATCCTACAACTATAGCACAAGGGAATCCGACAGGCCTGTGTATGTGATATCCTCAAGGAACCACACCTATAGAAGCGTACAATGCACAATACTGTCGATCTATCGAAACACAAACTGACCAAGACCATAATAGAAGTGTGCTAAAATGTAGCAGTCTCAAGCATAGACTATCCTCTACTCATACATCCCTCATATCAAAGTTACTAGTCCTCCATCCAAGTGTGTCACTTGTCCATCTAGATTGAGAACCAGATCCACTATGTGTATCATAATCCGTCAAATAATCAGAGCTTGTCAATATAGCAGCATGGGGAGCTCAATCTTCGCTCTAACCCACTCATCATGTATCGGTCCACCTAAACAATATTGGATGTCCCTCTTCTTCTCTGGGAATGACTGTTCCTCCCAGAAATGCACCCGCTCTCCCTGAATAGGAACTCAGAGAATGCGGTGTACATCCTCGAGAGTGATGGTAATTTCCCTAGTGGGAAGATGAAATGTATAAGTATCAACATCCCAACGCTCGCACAGGGCCATAAGCAAGGCATCATGGTATCTCATAGGAGGCATAAGATATGCCCAATAGATACCCATTGACTGTAAATGCTCTATCTCTGATGCCAATAGCGTTGGCGCATGATCTCTTAGAAATGTGAGTTGTCTTCCCCCTAGCCGCTGTCATGATTGGGCGGGGACCTATCAAAATCATCACAAAATGCTCTAAAATACATCTAATTTCTTCTATTTTCACATATTCCATCAGGAAAGTGTGCTAAAGTAAAATCTAGTGCACTTTTCTAATGGCCCTTATATTTTAGAAACCTTTTAGGACATTTTACAAAGAAACGGGACACTTCGCGCAGAAATGGGACACTTCGCGAAGAAACGAGACACTTTTCGAACAAAGGGGACACTTTGCGAACAAATGAGAAACTTTGCAAAAAAGGGGGATACTTTGCAAAAAATTTTCCCAATACCCTAAATTAACCTATCCATGCATTAAAATCATTAAATTAATATAAAATCATGAGGCAATAGTTGATTAATTGATTTAGCTCATAATACAGCTCGTTGCGTGCCACTTGCTCACTAAGATCATCCAACCACGAAGGTGTGTAATCCCTTATGCTTGGCATTTTCTTCTTGCACTCATCACTCTCAAGCTACACAAAGGTAAAATGAATAGTACAAGAGACACGTTACTTTCTTCTACTTCTTTTAATCCATTTTAATCTCTTTTTACTCTTATGCATTAACATAGGGTTATTATCTTTTTAAACAATTTGTAAAGTATATATTCTTCAAATCAACATAACGAACGCTAGGGTAATCTATTTTTGACATCATTTAATGCATTGGAATTGTGCTTCCGCACCCGACATCATCCTTCGTCTATCGTTATGTGGCAGGTACTTGGAAATTCCCTATGATATGATGTTTCTTATTTGACATGGCTAGATTGCTACCTTGATTCCACCTCCATAAAGCAAGTGGAATCAAGTGGGGGCATACATCTACCCTCGAATTGGATTCCTAGGAGTTAGATAAAAGGCTTTTTGGACAATTAACGAATGTTTGTTGCAAGATGTGATTCCTAATGTTGTGGTTTTGTAGAAAACTACACTGGGGGCTTCATTCTCTTGTCTTTTGTATGAGTATCCTTTTATGTAATAAAGTGCATTGTTTAAAGTCCTTTAGCTTAAATATGCACATAGTCATATGGGCACTAAAGTGGGGGCTAAATGCAACGTAGAAAATTGGACCCTCTTGAGTAAAGAGATAATTTCACATGTAATTTGACTCACTTTTGAGTCCCTTTTGCATCATTTATCAGGTTCAAAAATAGCATTTATAGGCCCCTAAGACCCATTATTTTTGATCTAGAGGCCCGTTTCACCTAAGAATTCACTTAAAATCCAACAAACAACACTGAATTCTTTCAGATCCCAGAAACCCACCATGAAAAGTCAGTAGTAGGACCTATGTGCCAACTTGGGCGAATGAGTCCGCTCTGGTGGGACACATTCGCCAAGGGTGGCAAATGAGTCCCTTTTGAGGGAAAGTTCAATTTTGAGCGAGAATTTGATTAATTTAACTTAAATTTCTAGTGAATTTCAGCCTCTTAGGTCTAAATAATGGGAAAATTAGGTGTTTTTGCTTATCAATACTCATCTTAAGCCATTTTACACATCTTTTTGTAATTTCACAAAAACAATTTCTAAGGACAAGTCTTCTACAACAAGTCTCATTATCAAATGTTGAAGTTTTAGGGTAGCAAACTAGGGTTTTTGCAGGTCTTGAAACTCACTCTTTAGGTCAATATTCAACATTGCAAAGGGTTGATGATGGGTTCCTATTGTGAATCATGGAGAAATCTAGGTTGAGGAGATGCAACTAGCCATCAAATCACACCTAAAGACTTGTTTTCAAAGTAATTCCATCTTCCATTTTCACTCTATCTTCATATTAAGGTTTGTATTTTGTTAACTTTTCATTTTCATGTCATTTTATATCCATTTTTGATGTGTTGTAAGGTTTTTAGGGTTGATATCTTGCATCACACAAATCATATTTACATTTCTTATTCTAGCAAAATAGAATAGAGTTTTTGTCATGTTTCAGACTTTCCTAGTCTTTAACAAATATAAGGCTAGGGTTTTATGAAAAAAATTCTCCATTCAAGGTTTAGTTACTCAACTAGGGGTTTGAACAAGGAAAACCCCCCATTAGACAAATAATTTTAAGCTATTTTGCAAGAATTTTTTGAGATCCCGAGTCAGGTTTCTGTTAGAAATTGTTGTGCACGTGTCAAGGTGTAGAACAAAGATTTGAAGTTGCATAAATTTGAAAGTGGACTGGTTTGCCATGCATGGAAAATGAATCCCTCCTAAGATGTAGTTTTGAGTTAGATGCATATCTTGGTTCCCAGCTAACAAAAAATAGTTTCTATGCAAAAAAACCCAAATCTGGGACTGATTCACCCAAGGTGGCGAATGAGTCCCAGTCAGCTCAAAATTAGACTTCATCAGTTTTCAAAGTTTTTCTTTAGTATTCTTCAGTTTCCTAGGTGCACACATTCTAAAAAATAGTCTTTTATTTGGTTTATTTTGCATTCTTGTTCATTCTTTTAAGCTTTTTGCAAACAACACTATTTTTTCAAACATTGTATAAATCCTAAGTTTTGCATGCATAATCAGTCATATAGACCACTTAATTGCACTTAGATAATTTCATTAGGCATAAACAACATCCTACATTACAAAATTTGAATGAACCTAGCTAGCATTTTTAGCTTACCTCTCTCATTTTAGGTGAGAAACCCTAGAAGAGTTAGGGAGTCTTGTCGTACCAAAAATCTACGGTTCAATCACTAACTGGGTAAGCCAAATTACACAAACTAGCAAAGCCATATAAATATGTACATAAAACGAGGCATGCACTACCTTCTCACGATCTCCTTAATAAAATAATTTCCACATTGCAAGGCTAAAACCCACATAAGCATAAACAGGTATAAGAACAATAGTTTCACAAAGAACTCAACATGAAAACTAACAATGAATAAATTCTCTCCCCAACCATAACCACAAGTAAACAGTGCAAGGCTACAGACTTTAAAGTGCACAATCCAAGTAGAAAGATCAACCACTTTCCAAAATGACAAAATCATGAAACCACCCACTTCCAGGTGAAACAACATAAATCTCATGCAAACACTCATGGCTTGATATGGGTTACCCAATGCGGATCTTCCTAGAATTTTGACCCCCATCTTGGGCTACCCTGACAACCTCACCTAATCCCCGACCCCCATACCAACTAATACAAGTAAAAACCATACTCTCCTCTAACCTCTAGAAGATTACCATAACAATTTTGCTCAAGAACTCCCTTATAACAAAAATCCCAAAATAATTTTAAAATAAAAAATCAACCTCAGTAATTAATAGTAAAATCAACCAATAGGGCATCCAAGGGAGACTTCGATTTTCTCCTCACATGATACCCAACTAGACAATAGTCAAAATAAACTTAAATTCCAAAATTGTACACATGATTTGTCACAAGGAAACAATCAGACATTGCAACCTTGAAATCCATTATTTGAATCAAACTCTCAATAATCAAGCAATCATGAACAACTCCACAATTAAACATCACTTCCACTTTATATTTTACTCAATGACTTAATTACTTAATCCAACACTAAAAATAATCCATCTTCAACTTCATAAACACTTAACACATAAACTACCTCATTTATTTACACATCCTCCAATAATCTAATTGTGAGTGACTCAATCTTATTTCTATTTAATTTTTCCAATTAGCTATCTACAAGGGCATATGGAAAATTCACCGCTAGCAATTTACCGATGGAAAGTTCACTGCCAACAATTCACTGTGGGAAAATTCACCGTCCTGACAAATTCATTGAGGGAGAATTCACCCCCATGACAAATTCACCGCCAAGTAAAATTTACCTCCAGCAATTCATCGAAGTGGAAAATTAACCGCATTAATGTTTTTTAATATATATTTCAAAGAGTTTGAATTTTTTTAAAAAATATTTTTCACTTGTTACAATACAATTTTATTTTTTAAATATTTTTTATGTTTATTTTGATATGAAAATTATGCACTAATTTTCATAAAAAGTTAAAAGAAAAATAAATTATTTACTTTAATTTCTACTTCAAATATTATTTTATTTTTCCATGTGTTTATTTATATATACAATTTTTTGTTTTTCGGTGTGTTCCTTTATTTTATACAATAAACATAAAATTTTTTTTTTTTAAAAATATATATTATACAATATTGTATAATGAAACAATGGAAAAAAAATATTTTATATTAAATATTATATACAATTTTTTTTATTTTTCTATGTGTTTCTTTGCACAAATATTAAAAAAAAATAAAAATCCATGTGTTTATTTATATTAAATTATTTTTTTTAATTTTTAATTATCATAAATTTTCCATGTGTTTATTTATGATATTAAAATTAAGTTAATCAATTTATTTTTTATTTTTATTATCATAAAATATATTGAAAAATATTTTTATTATTATTATCATAAATCAAATTCTCTAAATTTAATACGATTAATTTTTTATTATCATAAATCAAATTATTCTTTAAAAAAAAATTTAAAAAAATTGAAATGTATATTAAAAAATGTTAATGGCGGTTAATTTTCCACCTCGGTGAATTGCTGCTCGCGGTGAATTTTACTTGGTCGTGAATTTGTTATGGCAGTGAATCTTCTCACAATAAATTTGTCATGGCGGTGAATTTTCCCACAGTGAATTGTTGGCAATGAATTTTCCATGGGTGAATTGTTGGCGATGAATTTTCCTAGAGCAAGACCACTTAATTTCACTAACACATTATTATAACAAGAACACAATTAACCCAAACATCATATATTCACAAACATCCACCAAATGGCTATAAATCAAATCAACATTTTAAAAAGGGTTCATCTAATTCATTCAAAATCAACCTCCAATTTCCCTAACACAATTAACTTAATTTCTTTACTTATCTATTTAGAACACCAATCTACTTGTCTCTATAATTCAAATATACATAAAGTAAAATTTCTCTTTTCTAACTCCCTACTACAATCTCATTTACACATACAGATATATAAATATATAAGTATATCTCATATATATATAAATTAAATGTATTTAATATTTTGTTTTAAACTTAACTTAATTTAATCACTTGATTACCTAACTCCTCTTTAAAGTAATTACTTAAGTATTTAATATAGAAGAAATATATTTATTCATTCTAATAACTAGGAAAAAATATAATAACCAAACAACTCAAGGTAGCAACTTGATTTTTATAAGAAAAGAATAGTAATGAAATAATGTTTTAAGACTATAACATGATCATAACTAGCGCTTGCACCTTAGCAAGGCGCAAGGGTTACGCCGATAGGAGGGTATACTATGGTAGTGTATTCGAAGGGCAGAGAGGGGGGAGAATGCATGGGGAAAGTGCAATTTGGTTTTCTTAAGTAGAGTAGAACATGCCAAGTGGATGAACAATACAATATATTATCTTAAATGTTTGAAGTGTCGGAACATTATAGCTCAACTGGACCATGTACATTTGTTGGCAGTTCATGATATACAAAATGTGTGCTATGAGAAGTCAAAATATTGGTGAACAATTTTGTATTAGAACTTTTTTTTGGACTAAACACAGTACAATTGTTGGTGTTTGATGGTGAGGGGCTATGATATATGCCATTCGGCTTCAAGGCTTGCAAAGCAAAAGAAATGGAATGGTTAGGTGGAAACATGCTCCATGTTCAATTTATTATAAAACTATTAAATATACATCTATATTTAATTTCTAAAAGAGAAATTGCTGATATAAGAATAAGCAGGAGCGACATGAGGGAGAAAGGTAAAAGAGTTGTGCACCTTGACTTTTTAGAGATAGTTGTTGTAATCGGGCTTCCTCTTCTTTTCTCATAGTTGTGTATGGGTGGTTATGCATTTTTGAGAATCTCTCAAAGGAGAACATTGGCTGAATACGAAGGTTGTTCAACGATTTCACTCTAGATATAGCTGTAAATGTAAGTCCTTGTCGTTCTATTTTTCCATGGAGCTTTGTATCGACATTCTACCTTTTTCCCTTTCTTTTGCAAGCATGTCCCCTCTGCATTTTGTGTGCCTTTGGACACAATTTATGATCTCTTCGTAGTCATGAGAGGGGTCTGTAGCAAATATTTGTGATGTGTGTAGTAAGCAAGGATCGTATTGGAAAGATTGAAAAATCAAGTTGTTTCTTGCTGATGCCGCATGGGGATTCCAAGCACTGACATACCTGTCAAAGAATTGCCTAGCCTGTTGAACTACTACACTGTCATCCCAATCAAGTTTATCCAGGTTTGGTGCGTCATAGAGCCAAAGGAATCCATGTACATGTGCAGTCCCATGATGCTGCCATTCACACCTGTACCAGCAATCTTTTGCATTGAGGAGTTTCTCAATTACCTCTTCACAAAACACTGTGAATTGTTGATGCAAGTACAATGATGTGGTGTGGGTGTTGTTGACTACATTTTCTAAGCGCTGTTTATTTGTTTGCATTCCTAACGGCACACCATCCGAGATCAAACATTGTAGGTCTGGCCACTTTGTGTCTGTTGCACTTAATGTGAAGAATAGAGTGGGAGACCCTATTTGGTTGATCATATTTGTTAGTTCAGCATGACATTTGTTCCAATATGGTCTTTGTGCCTCGCATTGAAGAGCCAAAGTGCATGAGCTCTTGAGCTAATTGTGTGTCAGGTAAGTTTTTCAAGTGTGCTCGAAGGTCCTCAATAGTGGTTGGCATGTTCTCTTCTACATTTTTTTTAATGAAAACTACAACAAGCCCTTGGCTACGATGCCGCATCATAAGATTAAGCATGAAATATCAAAACCTTGGATGCCTTCCAAATCTATGGTCATGAAATCTCATTAAGTGGAGTGCATACTCATGCATGTGCACTTCCCTAATTCGTGGTTGCATTTGTAGTGCAACTCCAGTTGGAAAGAGTGTTGGAAATGCCATATCAAGCAACCCCTCAGTATTGTATTCATTTATCGGCGATGAGTTTATTTCAGGCTAGTCTATAATGTTGTTTGTGTTGTCGTCAAGGTCTAATGTTTTCTTAATAATTTCTAACTCACAGCATCTATTTGGAAGTCTAGCCATAAAAGACGATGTGTTTATTGTGCTGCGTTCAATATCATCCCCATCAGAGTCAATTTCATTATTTGGAATGACCATGTCTTCATTGGTTTCAACGGTATGTAGCATATTTGATATGTTTGTTCTTGCTTCAGGAAATTTCTCTAAGTGCTCAAAACTTATTGCAACATCATGATAGTATGGGTCATATTTGACTTTGTATTGCAACACATCTCTAATATGACTTCTACTGACATAACAGTCATAATAATGACCTTCTGTATGCAATCTTTGAACTATGAGAATGTCCAACTCTTGTATTCTTCGTGGAAGCACTTTTGAAATGTTAGTGATATCTTGTGGGAAGCTAATCGTGTGGCCACTATATCTATATTGGCCTCCAATAGTGTGGGTTACTTGTAGTACTGGGCTGATTTTGGCAATGAGCATTTCCTCCACTTGGGTGAGTCTTTTCAAAACAAACGGTTGCTCTCCTGGGTCTATGTTATTGAGTGTAGAGAACTGATGGATGCCTCTCTCAGTGAAACATCTCTTACAAGTTGCGTTAGCACCTGATGAATGGACGTGCATGCCTGGGTAACATTCCTTGCATACAATGCATGTTTTTCGGTTGGACAGTGCATCTATTCTTTGACGAATTTTTTTCATCACCATCATGAAGTTATCATTGTTGTTGCATGTTGTTCCATGTTGATCTAGGCATGTTTGTTTCTGTAAAGATCTATTGCGTTTTTCTGCATTTATTTCCTCCCTATGACGATCATAGTAAGCTCGACTTTTCTCACAATCTTGTAGTCTTCGGGCTTCTGTTAGTTGGGGGCTATTTTGACTTTCATGCAATCTTTTTTGTCGCCTTCGAGTAGCTATCTCTTCTCTATGGCGAGCATAGTAAGCTCTATTTCTTTCCCGGTTTTGTTGTCTTCTTACCTCCTTTTTATATGGGTCACTTGCATTGTTCCCTATTGAGGAGTCTGCCATATGTGGGTCTGGACATGTCAGGGTAGATCAGGAATAAGAGCATAGCAAAACCAGATGAAACAAAAATGCTTATATAACCAAAATGTAGATGAACATGTAAAGATATTCCTCATTGGTTGACAAATGCATGTTGCAATATGAGAAGGAACACAATTTGGAGGTACAAGAGAAAGGTGCATATGTAAGCTGCTAAACAAACATGTGCATTTTTTTGTATATCAAGAGAAACAGTATTTTACATATTCATATCCATCTAAAGGCATTAACATGATAGTTATTTAGAAATAAAAAGATATTGCCATAGTTATTTACAACATGAGTTTTTTTTGCCATGCATACCATCTGTAGTCATACTACACTTGTAAAGAGAGCATCGCAACTATATCAGGGTCTGTAGTATGGCTAGGGTGAGCCTACGAGTTCCACAACAAGCTGTGGTACAACAACGGGCTCAATGGGGGGAGGAGCTCTTACATTGCAGATTTCCTAGATTTTTTTGAGCAAAAAACTATTCTCTTCAATGTAATCTAGTTGTTCGACCTTGGAAATGGTTGCTTTTAAGCGTTGCTCTGCATTGTACATTTCAAGGTTACAACGCAGTGTGAATACATAATTCTTGTTGAAGACACTCCTAATCACCTCTTCCACATTTCTATCAGCAGCTTGATCAAATTGTAGACTATATAGTTTGTCTGCAAGCACGCCCATGAGTTGTGTCGCCCCTTCGTCGAATGCAATTGCCCATATTATATTTGTGTGGTCCTACAACTTGACTTGAAGTATATACCTATAGTCACAGGTATCACTTACTGCATTACATTTTCCACAAAACCACTTTCCATCATTTGTCTATGATAGTCTTTTCTTACAAGGCTTGTTACTTGAGCGGGAAGGGCATGCTAGATAGCAAAATGAGTCAATTTTTATGAATCGTGTTGTTGCCACCAACATGCATTGTAGAGGTTGAGCTGTATTTTGAGCCTCTTCACGAATGGCATTGATCGTCAGGCTTCTAGCAGGTGGGGGCATGTGAAAGGAGCTAGTAGTCAAAGCCTGAATGGTAGCGTCATTTTCTTTGAACCATGTTTTAATCTATTCTGACTCTTCTATTTGAGGTTCAATCGATAGTTTTGTAGTGGATGAGGTGTTGATCACCTTTCCATTGAATTCAGCCACATGCCCATTTCGAATAGCAAGTACTGGTGATTCACGCATGAGGTATTTCTCGTGCAGCTGTGCACCCTGCTTTTCGGCTAATGACCCCCATAAAGTAACATTTATATTTGTGTTGGACATGTCAAGAATTGTTAAGGTTCGTCTTGCGACCTCTGTCCCATCTCTTCTCCTGATTGTGGTGCATGGATGTACACAAGTGACAATTCCAATTGCATCAACATTTGAACCGTTGCTTTTGCTTACCAATGCATTGAGGGGTGTCAAAGAGTAGTGCTCTTTAGGGATGGAATCATCATCTTCACAGAGGGAGACCCTTGAGTCAGGCATAAGAGAAATTTCCAACCCGCTATTAAGCTTGTTGTAGACTCTATTAGCAGGTCGAACCGTGCCTCCAGACAATGTGTATGTAGCTCCTTCGATAATTTTATCACAATGGGTGTGAGCTGCTTCATTGATGCATATGTACAATGGAAAGGACCAAAGGAGAAAGTAGTAGAGTGGGGGGGAAGGAGTTGTACATTCTTCCCACTACATAGTAGATTTTCGAAAACCAGATATAAGGTTTTACTGCTTGTTGTGCTAGGAAAAAGAAGGGGTTGGATGATTAGTAGGCGTTGTATTACATTCCATATCAAGAGGGAAGGCATGCTCCCCATCTTCAAAAAAAGCCATAAGTTGTCGTCGTCATGTTTTGTCACAAAGAAAAACGATTGACCCCAACACCACAAAAAACAAGTAGCTATCTAACAGTTTTTTTTTATATATATATTTTTGTAATTGAAATCTTGAATTACACATATTTGTGCATTGATCCCGTCAAGATCTTGGAAACCCCTACCTACAGGGTGTGTGCATCTGGGCATATGTGTGTTATCTCTCAAGTGAAAACATACGGTAAAGCTGATTATTCATTAACTTAATAAGATAAATGTTGGCCAATAATTTAAATGGATGTTGGGATTTGTTAAGGAGTTCGAATCTGGCTCTTTAATACTGCACTCAGAATTTAGTATACCTATATAAACATGCACTTAGAATTTAGTATACCTATATGTTTATATACATAATTCTTGGACACCGAGTACTACAGAACTCAACTAATATTTATTTTGTTATGCAATCCATCATGATAACATATTATCGATGTAGTCACCCATTACCGCTGAAAATAATAAAATCTTCAGCTATTATATTAACCTAATATACCATAAGCTTCGCCTCACATTAATATATTTATGATACTGTCAGTACTCTTGTATTGCTACACTCACCCAAGCATGGCGCCAACCGGTGAGAGAAAATAAGATATTGGGGAAAAGTTGCTATAGGCATTGGAAGCTAACTTTTCAACCCAGCACTACTGTGGCATTAAATCGAATCCACAAGGAAATACTACTTGGATAGATAATAAATACAACTACTACTCAAATCTTGTACTGGTGCATCATTTCTGTAACTTCATCTAGAATCTTAGGATAGCTTGTCAGTGATAAATTTGTTTTTGGAATGAACTCATGAACTCAGTGGATGCTGTTAGTTTTTCCATACGCTTTCACTCTTTCACCATTTTCGATGTCCACTGCACGAAAATTACGCAGGGTGGCATGGGAGGCAGAAGTTCTACGAGGCAGAAGAACAAAATGAGGCTGAAAACAACAACTAAAAAACCAAAGGATCATCTTCCAGACAGTACAGAAGACAGAGAGGTGTACGAGAGCTCCAAACGACCAGGTATGGTCCTGGATGGAAATGGACTGTATGGAGGAGGGGGCGGCGTAGAAGGGGTACTGTACAACTCTGTCATCCCTTCCAATGCCTTAACTACGGTTGACATCGTTGGTCTGCTGGTTAAATCATTCTGTATACAGAGCATCCCAACTCTCAACATTTTAACTGCCTCCTCCTTTGCGTCCATCCCTTCATCTTCAAGTCCAGGATCTATAAAATCTGACAATCTGCCTTCCTCGGCCTTACTCCGTAAAACTGAAAGCAAAGGGTCATCTGAAAGTTCTCGGCTTCTCTTTCCACTCACAATTTCTACCAACGTAATGAAACTGCGGTCCTATTTTCTGAGCAATTATTCGTAGTGGAAATTACATTCTAGAGCAGATTTGTGAGTTCATTGAATATCAAGGAGTGTAATGCTCAGACTTATAATAGCAAATAAAATAACTCTGCACAAACTAACTTGTAAGTGCAAGAAAGGAACCTGGGAAGTTGTAGATATCTCAGCCTGAATTTGCAGAGGACGCCCAGCAACGCAAGAGCCAACGGATCCCAAAATGACCCGTCTAGTCAGAAGCAACACAAAACATGGCCCTCTC
>VDFB02347858.1:0-10550 GCA_007258455.2 Sequoia sempervirens
GGTCTACTTCCTCGGCCGGGCTATTTGGTTGCTCCTCAGAGGCTGCGTGATCAATCTGCTTGAGGATGACGGCCTGGAGCTTATCTATTTCGAGGATTTCGCACTTCAACGTCTGGTAGCTCCATTCTTTGGCGTTCTCTTCCAGCCACTTCCAGTCTTCATCATACTTTGAGCTCTGATCTCTGAAAAGCTCTGATCTATCGAGGGCACGGGCTGCGAAACTTAGGAAGTCTGTCGTGATATCTCCAGCTGCCCCGTCCTTCATCCTCTCCTCAAAATAAGGCCTAACCTTCTCCGCATCTAATTGCACAGTGGGTATATCATGGCCCGTTATCAACTTCAGGTACTCGGTGCATTCTGCTCGGATTTCCTTGATCCACGCAATATCTGGATCAATCCTGCTCTGGATCTGCTCCGTCCTCTCTTTACGGTGGATGAGGTCCCTGCGCCATATATCTACCAGCCAGTGATCTTCCTTCTTCAATTCTAACTTCTCTTCCCACGAGCTTTCTGGCATTTGGAGGATGGCCTCAACCTTCGGGAAGGCAGAGTCGTAAATTGCGGGGAAGTTGGTGCAGAGCTTCCTTGTACTTTCCAAGGACTGAACCAGGTCCAGGAACTTGTTGGCTATCTGCACAGCCAAGCCGATCCCTATGTTTCCGACCTTCACAACCTGTTGGAACCAGTCCTCCGTGGTCTTTTCCAGGTTCCTCCTCCTTTCCAGCTTATCTATTTGTTCCTTGGAGAGTAGCTATGGCGCGGCCGTAGAGGTAGTGGGGAGGTTGTCGATTGAAGACCATTGTTGGATGTAGTCAGTTAGGGCAGCAACCTGCGCCTTTAGTTCATCCTTGGTGATCTTATCCTGCTTAATCAGGTGCACTACCGTAGCCACTGACTCCTCAAGATGCCCGACCTTCTGTTCCCTGGTGGCCGTCCCTAGGTCGATTGTGGAGATGCTGTAACTTACTCCATCCTGGCCAATAGTTGGCATTGCCACTTGTGCAGCCTGGGAGCCAGAAGCGTCCATTGTTACCCTGGAACGGACCTTAGGCTTCTTCTCCTTCTTTGGCGTGGCCAGAGATCGAGCCAAGATGGCCTCCAACCTTGACCTCAGATCGCTCAAGACAGGATTGGTCTTTTCGAGTTGTTCTTCTAGCCAGTCGGGCATGGCAGCCTTGTCCTTGGGCGTCTCGCGGCTGCCCTCACCCTTCTCCGTCAGGGGCAAGACCTCGGTCTCCTTTTCCAGTTCTTCTTTTTCTTTGGCAGCATCCTCCTCTTCGTCGGAGTCTTGATAGAATACGAGGCTTTTGACGGGTGCCCTTGTAGTTAATAGCTGAGTGGGATCCTCCTTTTTCGCCACCTCTTCTTCCTTTTCTTCGACAGCCTCGGCGCCGGGGCTGCTCACAATATGGACCTCGGCCTCAGTGACGGCTTGTTTGGGCTGTTCCTCCGGTGGCTGCCCCTCTTCACCTGGCTGCCGAGCCGACTCTTCCTCGACGTCTTCATCAAAAGTTTTGACAACCTCTTTGTCTTTCGAGTCATCCCCCTCATCCCTGCTTTCAGAAGAGCCCGTCTCTTCCTCCTCATAAGCAACTTTTTCAATGGTTCTGCGATCGTGCTCAGGTTGCTCGTAATAGTCGTCGGCCTCCTCCTCCATAGGTTTCGAAGCCTCTCGCTCTTGCTCCTCCAACTCTTTTGAAATCTGCATGGTGGTCTCCATGGCTGGGGGCCCTGTTGGCGGTTGTGAAGGCTGGGATGTTGTGAGTGCTTGGGCCAAGGCTGCTTGGAGAGCAGGATCCATTAAAAGTTGAGAGAGCTCGGGGGGAAGATTTTGCAAGTGCCGTGTAATGGCCTCGGGCACGCTAGAAAGGGGAATAGGCGATGGTATTGTTGCCAGAGGTAGCGAGGTGATGGGGGACATGGCAGCAGCAGAGGAAGGGGAAGTGGTCATGCTGGAGGAGGAATCAATATTGATTACGGATCCGGCTGGAGGTGAAGAGGCGAGGTGAACGGAAATGTCCACCGCTTGTGGAGATGAAGCAATGTTGGCCTGAGAAGTGGGCAGCGTACCAGCCGGGGGAGGAAGGAGCAAAGGAGGTTGTGCCTCGGTTGTGATTAATGTCCTTTTGAGCTTCTTAGGAGATGAGCCTCCCGTATCCCTTGTTGCTTGTTCTTTGGGGCCCCCGGACTGCGCTGTTTCTGCTTCTTTCCTCTTTTGGGACCTGGTGATGGGGGGAGACTTGGAAGTCTCACCGGCTGATGGGGAGGCAGCAACATCTTCTGTGGCGCTTGGCCCGCTTTTGAGTGCCTCGTATGTAAGAGTTACCCCTTGTTGCTTTAGTTGTTCCACTTTCCCATCAACCCACTCCTGGGTGCGAGTTATGATAGGCTTTGTGATAATATCCAGGTCTTAAATCTCCTGCTCGTCCCAGTCGATGGAGGGGATTGCCAGGTCGGCAACTGCAGGGTACCTCGGGTGCACCAGTGTGGATTCATCTTCCTCTAGCTGGTCTGGTACCAGAAACAGCTGTACTCTTCTCAAGAACTGCACCGTCATCCACATATAATGTCTCTGGCGGACCTCATCATCTTTACAGTCTGCCCAGAAATCCTCAACATGGTACAGGTGGGTGTATGCCGGCCCTAGCGCCTTCCTGACGTGGCCGTGGGGATCCATTCGTGGGCGAGCCGTGTACCACTCAAAGTTATACTCCTTGAGTTCCTTTTCTAAGTTACCGGCGCATTGAGATGTTTGCAACCGATACTGGCCCTGACCGAGGATCATGGGATAAGGGATCCCCATTACATGCTTCTGGCCAAAGACCGCCTGAATATGTTGGAGCTACCGGGAAAGCTCTAGGAGGATGATTCAGTCATTTGGGTACCTTGGCAGCTTGTTTGGTCGTTCTGTGAACCCTTGGGTGCGGATGTATGTGAATTTAGGGAACTGAATGTACAAGAAGGCATACTCCCTCAAGAGTGCCCTGGCGCTGTGAGATACCCTTCTCTCGAAGTCCCCGGCTATCAATCTGATAATATGGCCTATGAAGGCATCATTGATCCGGCGGTACTCCTTTTTAAAGTAGCAGTATTGTAGCTGAGGGTATTGGTCAAAAGGCTTGATTCCTCGCTTATGCTCTCCATCCGGCGCCCTGAAGAGTCCACTATATTGCCTCTTATCCGCTAATGAGTACACCAGGTACGAGGTCATATAGAATTTGTTGCTCTTTTTGACATTCATAAACTGCTCGTGGAAGCAGTTGCTGATGATGCTTCCCCAATCAAATGAAATCTTGGTTTTAACGTCCTCATTCCCTCAGATGATCTGTTCAATATAATAAGCCATCCATTCCTGGAAGAAGGCGGCTGTCGGGAGGCCCATGACCCTGCTCAGCATGGTCACAAGGTCGTGATAGTCTTCATGAAAGTCGCTGCGGAAAAGCTCCTGAGGGACTTTTGCGGCGCTGCCCCGTTTCTCCTTGAGCCAGTAGACGTTGATTGACTTCTTGCAGCCCAACGGATTGGCGTCCCATGCTGCCTGGCACTGCTCCATCATGGGGATCTGCATGTGTGGGAATGTGGGAATGTGGAAGGTTCTTGCAATTCCCTCTAGAGACATGTCTGCGAGGATATTCCCCTCTTTGTCTACTATGGTTCTGGTGTCTGTTTGGTAGGCTTCTCGGCAAGCCATTACCAACTCTGGTGCTATTAGAGACGGAGGAAAGCCAGCAGCCTTTGCGATTCCACTTTGGCGTATCATCGGGGCATTCTTAGTCTTAGGGTCGACCTTGACCCTCTGGGTGAACTCATCTATGTCCACCTGGCCTATGTTGGTGTCCGAGATCTCTTTCCAATTAGTTGAGACTTTTGACTGGAGCGGTTCACCCTGGAATTGAAATTTCATCTGGTCTTTGTCTTCTTTCCCACGGATGGCCCTTCCAGGTTTCTTACCCTTGTCCTTTTCGGTAGAGGCCCCTGAAGTTCCTGCGGCTGATTCCATATATCCTGCAGGCAAAGGGCGAAGTCAGCATCACAGAACACCAAAAAATGTTAATGTTAGTCCGTATCGAGTATATTATCTAAACAATCATATAAATACATCATAAATTTAACCCTTAAGTGATATCTGTATCATATCAGAGCATTTAACCAATCCGGGCCCGGAGGGCCGGACTTCCCTAGTAGGAATGCTGTCAGGAAGGGAAAACATGAATGGAAGCTCCCGGAGACATCCGCTGGCCACATGTTCCTGTTCCAAGGGGTGCATGATGAAGAATGGCTCAATTTAGGACGTGGGTCGAAGTTAGATTTTCAATTTGGATTGATCTGGATCGATTTGAAGGGCTCCGGAGGTTTCAGGCCGGAAAGCTGACCGGGGAAAAAGCCAGTGTGGCGGACCACCGGGCCAATCCCGGTGGCCGGAGAAATCCGGGATTAGGCAGGGAAACAAGGATAGCCGCAATACGATTTAACCCTGATTTTATCTGCGGGCGGCTGCGCGAAAGTCCGGAACCCGAGGAAGAGATGCCTCGGCTGATATGCTCCCGCCTAAGTTACAGTCGATTCCGAGCAGCTGGCCGAAAGAAGCCGGAGATCGGAGCAGACCCAGCCGCTCAAACGATAAGCCGTCGGGGTTTAGGGGATGCGATCACCAGCCAGCGTAGAGGTGGCAAGGAGCGAAGGCAGAGGAAAGAGTAAAATCGGAGAACCAGCCATGGCCGGATTCGCAGTGTCAGCCAGCGTCTGAAGAACAGGCACCGGAGAAGCGGAAAAGAATCCATGAAAAGGTAGCCATCCGAAAGCAGGACTAAAGGCGGCTGACAAAAGCCAGCTCAGGCAAAGGCGGCAGGAGTTCAGCAAAGGCTGCTGTGAGCAAATCCACCGGAAGTTCCGAGGTGGCGGAACTTCCGGAGACGGCTGAGCGAAAAGTCCGAGGGAGCAGAAAACGAGAGAGAGGCTGGAAAAACCTCCGCTAAAAGCAGTAGACGGTTGGGGTGGCGGCCGGGATGAAGCAGGAGGCGAGACCGGGAAGACGACCGCCGGTGAGTTGAGGCAGAATCGAGGCGGCAGCGGAGGGTCGGGCGAGGCCCGATCTTAATACGTACTAAGAACACCCGCGACACGGGTAAGTTCTGGGAGGCGACAAAAGGCGATTCCGACGGGCCGCGGAAAATTCAAGGACATGGGTTTGGGCCGCAACGGAGAGGGTGTTCGTTCTATGCAATTTAAATTTCTTATTCAATTTGCTTAAACCCTCAAAATGATCAAAATAACGGGAGAGCGAACGTGGATGGCCTACCTCCAACTCGCTGAGCGGGACGATGATCGGATGCACTGGCAGAGTTGTCGGAACGACGCCGGGGTCTACGATGGTGATGGTGAAGTTTGCAGTGGGCTCCAATTCGGCTGCCACTCCAATTCGTTCAATTCGCAAAGTTAAAAGACTTCAGCGGACCCCGGTTTATATACCACACTACTCATTAATGGTGCATTGAATGCCTCGTACGATCCCGCGAGAAGTTGGTGAGATTCAAATTTTGAGTGTGACAGCGAGGGATCGGCGGGTAGGCTGCTGTGACGTAGAGTATCGTCGCGGCTCGAAACAATAAGGAAAGGAAGCAGATCAGTCATGAGAGATCTATGAGATTCTGTAAATGTATTACGTACAAACGAAACAATAGCCAGCGAGGATCCATAGAACTGAAGCGGACAACCAGCCGCCGGCAACCTTATGCATGAAATCAAGGGACTTTCACCAATTGGCGAAAACAATTACAGGAAGAAATCCGAAAGTGGACTTAGGCTCCACGAAAGGCGAAAGAACAGATACCCTGCCGAAATCAGAAACAGCAAGGTAGCAAAAGCAATAAAGCGGCTCGAAGTGGAAAAACGCGCAGCCAGTGGAAATCTGTGAGGGAAGCAGAAGAGAACCCAGGAGGACCCGGGCTTCCGAAGAGGCGCCCGGGGCATGAAGCCAGGCCAAAGGCACCTGAGCCCAGGAGGTGAGAGAAGCAAAGAGGCTCCACAGTAGATGTTAGAACAAAACCTTTTAGGGCAAGATCGGCCAGACAGGACGTCAAAAAAAGAGGGGCACGCAAAATGAGGTGGCCCCAAAAGACCCGACATGGCAAAAGAAAAGAGGGTCCTCGTTCCGAACGGGGCGTGTGTGCCGAGGGCACAACAAAACCCTTTCTCAACAACTCCTGAACTTGTCTATTCAGCTCGTCATTTTCTACATGAGTCATTCTGTGAGCTGCCTTATTTGGAAAACTGGCTCTAGGGATCAATTCAATCTAATGGCTGGTCTTCCTCATTGGTGGTAAACCCCCAGGTACGTTATCAAAAATAATCTCCTGAAACTCATCCAATGGTCCAGAAACTTCTACTGGCACCTTCTCACTATCTTCCTTATTCCATTCTAGGAATCAATGCATAACACATACACTCATGCTTCATGCCTTCTAAAAATTTCCTTCCATCGACAAAACAAATTCTAGCACTACTGCATACCTTTTCTTCATGCTTCTTCAAGGGTTTCAACTTATGGTGGACTCCATCCTTCATCAGGGAATAAGTGTTTGCATGGCCATCATGTACAACTCGCCTATCGAACTTCCATGGCCTCCCCAACAACATGTGACATGCATCCATGGGAATGATATCACATAGTACCTCATCACGATAACTTTCGATCTTGAACTTCACTAGGCACTACTCATTGACCAAGACTTTGTGGTCTTTCTGCAACCAGGAAATCTGGTATGGATGTGGATGCCTTTCCCTTTTCAACTTCAACTTCGTAACCATCTCTTCTGACACTAGATTATCAGTGCTCCCACTATTAATAATGAAATCACAACATTTGTCTTCACACTTGCACCTTGTGCAGAACAAATTTTTCCTCTATTCTGGCTCCTTCTCTTTACTCACTATGAGACTATGCAATAATCTGAAAGATGAAAGATTGGAAATGCACTTATGACACTATGCAATAATCTGAAAGATGAAAGATTGGAAATGCAAATGTGAATTTGAATAATGCATGAAATGAGCTAATAAAAGCTAAATCTAATGAAATTCATGATACAAAAACTCAACCAACTGATACAAATAACTAATGGCAGCAAACAAAAGCATACAAACAAGGTTTTCAACTCTGTAAAAGGTAGTTTCAGGGGTCAAAAGGGACTAATTCGCCCAGGGTGGCGAATGAGTCCCTATATGGACTTTTTTCAGAATTTTCAAAAAAAATTGAGTGATTTTTTATGTTTTCTAAGTTCTATGATGCATAACTAAGTTAAAAATGCCAAATTTTAGAAAATTTAAATGAATTTAGATGCCAAAAATGCAACCTAAATGCATTTTTTTATGAATGCAAAATTTGAAACCTAACATGTAAATGAATCTATGCAAACCCTAATGCAAAATCAATTAAAGGATAGATCAATGATGAAGGAATCCATATCAGAAAAGTATTTGAAAAGCAGGTTCACCAAAATGTAGACAAAGATTTTGGCATCCAAGGTCTTTCTAGCATTTCTAGGGTTTTTCACCTAAAAGGACAAAGATGGGCCAAAATGCAATGTTCACATTCAAAGATATGGATGCAATATGTCTAAATAAATTGATTTAAATGTAGAAAAATAATGAAAGGTATTTATTTTCAAATGGAAACTATTGAAATGCAACTTGTTGGAAAACACATTGTGTAATGCAGAAACACCTAGAAATGAAAGTAAACTACAACATAAATTAATGAAACTGAAGAGGTGCACCTGTAAACTTGTTGGAGATTTGAAATGACATTTGGAATGTTGTTGATCCTAATTTTTAGGCCTGGTGGGACTCATTCACCATTCTTGGTGAATCAGTCCCAGTTCTGTGAAACTGTTCCCAAGCACATTTCAGACAAATGGGTATCCAAAAATGCAAGAAACCAAAATCAGACCTGGAAGTGGGACTCATTTTCCACCCATGGAGAATGAGTCCACTTTTTAATTTTTGAATATTCAAATGTGGAAACAAGATCTTTCAGTCTAAACATCTACTTCTGTAGGTGTCTGGTCCTGAAACTATCAAATTTGTGCTTGAAAGTGACTTTTTGAGGGTATTTTGACTTATCCAATGAAGACATGACTTGAAAAACTCTGTAATGCAATCCTCAATGATTTCTTAGCCTCCAAGATGCCTAAATCTGCAAACACATAAGACAAGAGAGAGAAATGTTGAATGTTACGGCATGGGGGTTTGCCTTGGTCAAACCCCTTTTAGGTAATTAACCAAAATGGAGAAAGAATGTAATGAATCATGTAATAATGGAGTTGTTACCTTTCCATGATGATTGATATTGAATTTTTGTAGCCAAACATGAAGAATCTTCCCTTGAATGTCTGAAAATTGTTATCTTAATGACTTGAAATGATAATACCCTAGCTAGCTTGACTTGAGATGGAAGAATGATAGATGAATCATGAAGTATAGTTATGATTTAGGGTTTAGAGAATTTATTTTATAGGAAAATCACCTTATTTTCCAATAAATTGGATCCCCAAGGCCGACATGAAGAAAAATTAAACCTAAAACCTAATTTTTCCTGCTCAAAAGTCAAAATTGACCCAAATGGGACTCATTCACCACCTTGGGTGAAATAGTCCCACTTGGTAGGGAATCATTCATCACAGATGGTGAATTAGTCCCAGAGGGGTCCATTTGCCAGCTGGATTGTTGGGGAGTGCATAAATTAGGGTTATTTGATGATTGTTTGGGTATTTGATCAATTCAAGCCTCAGGATGTACAATATGGTTTAATAGGGCCCTATTAGTGATGATGTAAAGGTCAATTAGGGCTTGAGACAAAAAATTTAATGTGAAAGTGTGATTATATACAATTTACAACATTAAAATGAGGTCCACAACCTAGAAAGGCACAAGAACCAATGTGAATGTGTAAAACACATTACAACACTAGGTTATCACTAAGTTTAATTTTCAAGCCTTCTAGATTGATGTGATAATCTCATTAGACACATTTGATAATGTTGAATTAAGGGATAATGAGTTCATTAAGTCTAGAAAAGCGTGAAAGTCTTTTACATCACTTTATAACACCTTTACAAGACATCGTTAAATGCATTTGAAAGGGTCCAAGACCTAGTGTGGATATGAAAAATACCTCACAACACCAAATAAAGGCCTTAAAGTATTAAGTCCAATTTATCATCAATTACTCCCCAAATCAAGCAAGTTGCCTTTTTTCTACGGTACATAAGTGAAATAAAATAAATCTTAAGTAAATGGAAATAACTCTTCAACTAAAAATAAAATAAATAAAATAAAATAAGTCTTAAATAGTTCTTATGTAAATAAAATAACTCAATACTAATATCTCTTTTTATTTTTTAAATATGTATTTAAGATATCTGAAACATTGATTTTTGGGACCCTATGGGCTACTCTTGCACTTCTAGTGTTTTTCACTTAAAAGGAGAGAGATAGGGCCAAAAATGCTAATGTATCACTCAAATTAGGATGTGTGCAATGTTGTTTAATGTAAATGAACTTAACTAAATGCAATTGACTAATCTAAATGATTGAAAATGAATGCAAAAGTGCAATTACAACTATGTTTGAAAACACATTATGATATGCAAACAACTATGTAAATGAAGAAATAATGCAAAACAGAAAGTACACGGATGAATCTGATTGCACCTCGATGAATT
This sequence comes from Sequoia sempervirens, assembly GCA_007258455.2. Lineage (NCBI taxonomy): Eukaryota > Viridiplantae > Streptophyta > Pinopsida > Cupressales > Cupressaceae > Sequoia > Sequoia sempervirens. The sequence goes on from VDFB02347858.1 coordinate 9,723, forward strand.
ATGGTAATTCTGGAATGTTACGAATGTTGATGGAAATTACTAAATTTTCACAGTGGGACTCATTCGCCCGAGGTGGTGAATTAGTGCTCCTCTTGGTCAAAAGGTGTCGGGAGTTGGTTTCTGTCTATCGAGATCAAGAATTTGAATTTTTTTAGATTTTCAGTCCTAAGGTGGGACTCATTCACCATAGGTGGCGAATCAGTCCTCCCCCAAATTTCTAAAAAATTAGGAGACAACTTTGCAACACCAGATCTGGAAAAGTCTGCTTGTCGGTTTGCCGAAGTTAGTTCCACATAAAATAGACAAATAACTCTCTCTAAGCTTGAATTTGACTCAAGTTGACTTGAAGTACCTAGTTGAATTGGAAATAAATCTTCAACACCTAATAACCTATCAAATATGCATACAAATAGTTACAAATAAACATTCAATAGGGGAAAAATGATTGAGGGTTAGTGATTAGAGGTTTTCCTTGGTCAAACCCCACTTTTGGTAATTAAACCCTTGAAAAGATAATGAAATGAAAGAGAAAGATAAACTAATAACATGTATGTGCTATCAACTTACCTAACCCTTGATAATGCAAGTCTAAATTAATGTCAATGGCTATTTCAAAGTGCTTGAATAGTGCTTGAAAAGATGATGCAAAATGCTTGAATGCTTGAAATGTGAGATTGAATGCTTGAATGAGTCAGGAGATGCAAAATGATGTGAAAATCACTTATTTAAACAATTATTGTGCCTTAGTATTGGTTCATACCTCATCAAAGGTGAACATCAAGTGATCATGAATAAAATATAGAAAGGAAATTTGAAATATTTTAAATT
>VDFB02347859.1:0-34338 GCA_007258455.2 Sequoia sempervirens
TACTTTGCATCTGATTATGATAAATTAAAATTATTTCTTCCTAAATTGCTTCTCATCATTTAATTAAATAATCAACATTATTTCGTTAAATTCAGTAAATTCGGTTATTAATCAAATAATTAAGTTTATTGATTAATTCATCCTTCTTCTAACTAATATTCCTCATATTTAATTAAATTAAATCCTTTCATTTGATTAAAATCAATCAAATCAAATGTCACAATCTCTTAATTCACTCCAATTAATTAGTTCTAGATTAATTAACCCTAAATCACCTTTCTAATCATCATTAATAATTCCTCGAGCTTTTAACTCCTCAAGAGTTAAATCAACCCAAGGTCAACTAACTAGGTTTCACATGAAAATAATCTCTATTAATTATTTAATTCCTCTATTTTCCCTCACTAAGGCATATTCCAAAGAATATTCCTCTCATTCAATTTCCCTCCAAAGGTTTTCAAAAACCTTTCACATCCTCAATAACTCTTCTTACAAATGCAATAAATTCTCTTACATCCTCTCAAATCTCAACCAATTTCATTCAATTCCTCTTACAACCTTTCAAATCATCAACCAATTTCATTTACTTCTCTTTCATCCTCCTCCACTCACACATTTCCCAAAATGTGCTCCAAATTCCTCAAATAGAATTGTGACACTTGGCACATTCCTATTGGCTCTCATTTTATCCCACATTCATCAAATCCTCTCATTCTTCAACGCTTGGCTTCTATAAATAGAGAAATCTTTTTCATAATATGGATCCACAACTTCAAACATTATCACTATAGGCATTTCAATTCATAGCAATCCATAACTTTCATCATTTTTAGCCAAATTATCACCATTTGGAGTCATTTTCACACTTGGAATGACATTCAACATCAAGCTTATCAATTTGGATTGGAAAAGAGCTTCCTTTTCACATCAAAGGAGCACCACTCCCCCTATGGGATTGAGGTTGGTTATCTTTTGATTACATGTTTTTATTTGTTTTATTTTATGTTTTAACTTCATGTTTTCATCTTTGTTCTTCAAAAAATCTCATAGGGAACAATAGATTGAGATTTCTAACATGTTTAACAAGTTTTTGTTGATCTTATGTTAGCTTGTGTAGGTTTGGTGTTCATATTTTGGTGCTAGGAGAGCTAACCACTTTGTTTTGACGAATTTCACCTAAAATTTCGTGTTTTTGTAGCTACAGAAGAGTGACACTGCCTTTGACTCATACAACATCGCATTTGTGAACTTCTAGAGTGTAGCTTTCAAAAACAACATCACCTTTTTTTTGTCGTGTCGCATTTACAAGCCTCTATCGTGCCACATATGCTTCAACGTCGCCTTTGACTGTTCTGTCTTTTGTCTTTTCTTGCTAGTCCACACAACGTCACTTCTAAAATCACATCGCATTTGTTGTCTCTATCCTCTACAAAGCACCGCATTTGCATTCACCAGAGCACTGCATTTTCCTATAGCATCACTTTTGTGCAGTAGCAAAGCGTCACTTTTGTTGTAGAGCATCGCCTTTACAGGAAGGGGAGGAAAACTGAATTGGAGAATTAAAAGTATTTCTTAATGCTCATTGTAATAGCTTAGGTTTTCCAATTCTGCATTTTATTTCCTGTTCTAGGACCAACTAGATTTATTTTGGGTATAAAATTTACAACAACTCAAGCTTTGTCAAAGTTGGTTAAAATTGAACCTTAGAAACTTACTAGCATTTGGATTTTGGATTAAAATTGAACAAACAACTTCATACTTGGTTTTGGTGCTCTAAAAACAACTCATCATTGTTTTGAGGATTAAAACAAACTTTTGTTTTTATTGTCTTGTTATATTTTTTACAACTTGTGTCATTCGAATGTGTATGCACTTCTCTCATGCTTCACGACAATATTGAGAATCAAAAACATTTTAGTGACATTAGTTGTCTAAAAAAATTACCTACATATTTCAAGTTTGGGTTTAAAATTAAACAAATTATGCTAGTGTGAGAAATACACATTGTGTGTGTTCCCTCCTTGTGCTTTACACAAACTGGGTGGTCGAACTACAAATGTACTCCCTCGCTTTTGTTACCTTTAGAGGGGCCCGCCTAAAAATAACTCAAAGGTGACTCCGACCGATTTTTCACTCGGGTCGGTATATAAATGGATAAGACTAAACTATCAAGTCCTCATGGTATGTAGGCCTTAGCCGTACAATTTCTTTCAGAACGGGGTATTACTATAAAAAGTATAAGAGCCCCTAAGAGGATTGATTAAATCCTTTAGTGGCTTGTTGGATGCTCACAAAGTTCCATGTCCCTAATTACCCGAACTAAGAACCAATTTGTATAGAAGCCAAAATCCTTACTATTTATTGGTGCAAGAACGGTTGTTTTGAAGTCACCCCACATTTGTACTATTCAAAGTAGAAGTAGAATAAATCCTTTTAATCTCTAGATTTTAAGGATTTTGAGATTTGGTGGTCCCAAGAAGTGTGGTGTCGCCAAATCTCTAGTTGTTCACTTTGTCTCAGTGTTTGGAGAAATCCAAGTGGGGACTGAAAACTAAGCAAGAAGTGTTGATGTGGTAAAAGGAATCCATTTAATCAAGATAAAAGACAAATTAAACCCCACACATGTGTTTGTTCAAATGATTTCCTGCAAGGTCAAAATCCTAAAACCAAAGTCTATCCATCATCATAAGTATCTTAGTCCAAAGGCTCTTAAGAAACATCTTTCAACACTTTACGAAGTTAGAGATATATTGGTCTACAACTTTTACAAATGTGCTTCAAAGGATAATCCAAACTTGTACTCATTCTATTATTGTCAAAATACAACTCTTTTCCAACTTATAGGGTTGAAACTTTTAGAGGTATAGCATGTTCTTCAATACGTTGGTCTTGTAAACAAAGTCTCTCTAGATTCATCTAGGATCAAATCAACACTTTCATCCATCCCAAAACACCAATCAAATCCCATCTCACAAACAACTCTTAGAATCTTGCAAAAATCATTCATGCTAGAATTTTGGTAATAAAAATCACCTTGTTTAGCTAAGTGTGTGTGGATGAATCCTTCTTCATACACTTAGTCAAATTATCATTCTTGCGGACAAGCTTATTCCAAGATAACATCTAACATCTTGGGGTTTATAAGTTCATTATCCAAATATCAAATCAAATCAAATCCAAACCAAATCCAAAAGTCCTAAAGTCTAGTATAATTCCTCCAAGGTTCTTAAAAGTTCAAACATCCATATCATTCATCCTTCATTCATCATTCACTATCATTTGATCCTTAACATCCTAGATTCTCTTTTTGTGCCTAAAGTTTAGACCAACCTAAGGAGTTAGAGGTTTACCTCCCATATTCCTAAAAGTTGATCCTTATTTTATGGTCCAAACAAGATCTCAACACAAGAAAAACATGGAGCAAAACAAAGAAACATCCACTTCAAGCAACTTGAGTCAAACTGCATCTAAATTCAACCCCATAGGATCTAACAACCCCCCACTTAACCTTCCTCAACTACCACGAGATCTTCAAGAGGAAGGTTTCCAAGTGGAGGATGTCACCAACAATTACCAAGGGATATCCCAAGATGAAATCTTGGAGCTAGTCCAAAATCTTGAAAACCACAAGATTGTCAACACAATGATGAGACTCAATCCTTCCCAATACATGTTAGCATTAGCAAAGGAAGGGGCTAAACTCCCTTCTGATTATGATGTGAGCACTATTGTGGAACAACCTCTTGGGAATATTCCATTGGTATCATTTGCACCTTCCTTCCAAAACATCATCCAACCTATCATACAACCAAAATTTTCTCATGCTTTAAGTCAACCAATGATCGCCAAGAGGAGTTCATTGCTCCAAGCTCTTCAAACACATCCCCTTATAAACAACCAAAACTTGGATGCAAACACCATCTTGGGTATGCCAAACATCATCCTGCAAGACCCAAAACATTTGTATGTCCCACTCATTTTTCATGACACCAACAATTCATCCACCTTCGCCACATCACCGACATATTCTCTTGATACACAAGTCTCTCTCCCTATGATATCACAAGGAAAAGTGGGTTTATTTGGACAAGGGGGAACTTTTGATGCACCATCATCACTTTTTTAAGGAAACACACCTCTAATATTCCCATCATTTCCTCTTTTGACATCAAAATCCACACCAAATCAAGGTTTAGGGCAACCCCCTTTACCAATCCAAAACCAATCAAGTCAAATCAATCCACCAATCATGAATCAAACCAACACATCAGTCATACCAAATCCTCTGAGCATGCCAATGATATCGCAACACCAAGTGGCACCAATCCAAACATCTCACCCAACCATCATTCCATCTACAACACCTCAAACTCTCCAAAACATGGTCTCCCACAGACCTAACACATCAACCATACCATCTACCACACAACCTCTTGTCATCACTCAACAAGCACCTCCCCAACCACCTCAATAAAATATTTCCACCTCATCTCACACCATTCCGCCAAATCCCCCACCTCCACCTCCAAACCTAAACATGGCAAATCAATATAGCATCATATTGCAAGAAACTCAACAAGCATATCAAAAGGCATTCCAACAATTCCAAACACAACAAGAACAGGCACAACAAGCCGTACAATAGGCTACCCAAGCACAAACCCAACATTTATTACAACAACAAAAGCTACACAAGCTACACAACAAGTGCAAGCCCAAGCCCAAGCTCAAGCTCAAGCACAAGCTCAATACCAAGCACAACAAGCCCAAGAACAATCATTGTTACAACAACAAGTTTATTAGCAAGCTTTGCAACAATACCAAGCACAACACAAAGCAACTCAACTACAAGCCCAACATCAAGCATTGTTGGCGCAATAGCAGCAAGACCAATAACAACTACAGGCATACCAACAAGCTTTGCTTGTACAAAAAAAACTTACAAAAACCTCCAACGAACACGCAACCAAATTCCTTGAACACAAACATGCAAGTCAACCCAACCATCACCCAAGCAACAATACCACCCCAAAACACTTTCATCCCACCACCAGATCGACAAAAATTATTTTTCTGCACAAATTAAACTGCTCTCACAACAAATGTTAGACATACAATCAGGAAAGCCAACAAAATCGCAAGGTAATTTGTGCCCCTATCCATTCAATAGAAGCATTGTGATGGTTCCATTCCCATAGGGATTTGAGATACCTAAATTTGACAAATATTGTGGGATGGGCAATCCTTAAGATCACATCAAGGAATTCCATGTACATTTTATGGAAGTTGCATATGATGATTCTTATCTAATGCAACTTTTCCCGCGGAGTTTGGCTAGTCCAACAATGGAATGGTTCTCCCGCCTTCTACTCACAATTAAAAAATTTCAAGAAATTATGGACTTATTCATACAAAATTAGTCATTCAACATAGGCATGGACGCAATCTTGGAAGAATTATTCAGCCTAAAACAAGCCAAGGGAGAAACATTTACATCCTTCTTGCAACAATGGTGATCCAAGGCCAACAAAAGCAAGTGGGCTATGCTAGAAGAACAAAAAATTGGGACTATCATCTCCAACCTTGAAGGGACCTTGTCTTTTCATTTAAAAATGCAATGCATAACAACCTATGACCAATTGATCCCCAAGGCGCTCAACATCGAAAGAGCCCTTATAGCACAAGGGGGCACACCCACATATTAGGATAATCAACCATCAACAAGTTATAATGACAAACCTCACGCGTGGGAAAAGAACAAGAATGTCACTAACGATGGTTTTTTTGATGCCAAAGATATTATTAATGCCCCAAGGCAGAACACATAAACACAAACGTATCAATAACCACAAGTCAATACCCAAAACAACACAAAAACTAACCCATCATCACAACAACCCAACAATCAAGTGTTCAATAACCTAAATGCTCAAGGGGGACCACCCACAAAAAACATATATCCCCCTAATTGAAAATACACACCACTTAGGGAACCGATTGAAATTGTCTTGCAATAATTGGTGCAAGAAAATCTCATCAAAGTCCCTATTTATGAAAATTATCAAGAGCCTTAGGTTAAACCACCATGGTATAACAAAAATCATCTTTATGATTTTCACAAAATAAAAGACATATGACAGCCAGATGCATTAGACTCAAGAATCTAATCCAAGATCTCATTGATGGCAAGACCATAACCATTGAACAACCCACAAGGAATCAAGATCTTAAAATATACACGAATCTAATCCCGATCACAATAAAGGAAATGAAAATGGTAAGGGAAAGTATAATAATGTGAACCATGTTTACGCCCATGTTGTTTCATCCTTGGATGAGTGGATCACGGTTTTCAATATCCAAAGATCTAGAGCTAACTGTGGAGTCACAACATGTGGTGGAAGGATTATCATTCCAAGACCATCAAAACCACCCAAGGCACTTGCCGCCAATCCAAAGTCAATCCCTAATGGTTATAATATCCTAGATCAATTGAAAAAGACGCCCGCCTAGATCTCCATCATGGAGTTACTAAAAATCTCACCCGCACATAGGGAAATCCTAGAAAAAGGCACTAGCTACATCCACCATCTGAACGGATCTTGATGCAAACCAGTTCCAAGCTATGATCAAACATAACACTACACCGCATCTCCTAACATTCTTTGAGAAGGATTTCCCAACACAACCATCTCAGAACCATGTACTCTATCTTGAAGTCTTAGTCCACAAGAATAAATTCAAATGAGTATTGGTGGATGGAGGTGCAGGTTTGAATATTTGTACTCTCAAGCTAATAAAGAATTTGGGATTCTTTGAAGATTTCATCGAGAAAGGTAAAGGTATCACTATCAGGGCTTATGATGATCAAGAAAGGGTGTCTTAATGAACCATTCAGCTCCCTATTCAAGTAGGGCTGACAATCATGGAGACTACTTGCCAAGTCCTTGACCTTGAACTCCTAAGTTACAATATCATCCTAGGACACCCATGGATCCATGGGATGCAAGTTGTCACATCCACTTTTGGTCAATGTGTTAAGTTCCCTTATCAGAACCAATAAGTCACAGTACATGGTGATCCCAAACCATTCTATTATTGTAAAAATCTAGAGGCCAAGTATTATAAGGTCCCCCAAGTCTTGAAGAATGATGAGAGACCCACATCTTTGTATATAGACCCATCTGCCCTAGCCTTCACTTCTAAGACAAAGATACCCTTGATTCCAGACATCCCTGCTATTAAGTTTATTATCCAAGATAATGGTTTTGGAGACATAAAATGAAGAAGAGTTCCTTTATGATAGGAGGGTTACCTCGGTCTCCTAGATCCTATGGGAAGCCTAAACCAATCGACACAACATCCCATACATTCAAATCAGAACCTACCACCTTTAGAAAATGGGGAGACCTAAGCAAGGAGGTGGTAGATGAGAAAGATGTATTAAGCTTACTATATCAAGATAAAAGACCTATACCAGACCTCCCCATGGAGGAAAGCAACAAAGGTCTCCAGTTAATGTGTGGATGGGGCTACAACAAAAATGAGAAGCTTGGGAAAAATGATAATGGCATGTTTGAACCCACTATTCCTCAGAAGCACATGAATAATCTTGGCCTTGGATGTACACCTACGAAGATAACCATTCTTGGAAAAGGTACCCTGTTAAAAAAGTCAAAGCTCCTCCTCAGTTACTGGTATCCATAGGTCTACCGTTAGATAACTATACCTTTGATATAACTGATGTGTGTGACGAGGATCCCATCACTAACCTACCCATGTTATTTTAGGATTCCTCCCTTTTTATGATCACTACCATGTCTTTCAAGCCGAGTAACCAAAACACTGAATTAAAGCTTGTCTACCCCCAATTGATAGATTGTGACCAATGACAACGGTCGATCTTAGACACATTCAAAAATGATGACGCTCTCTTAGAATTCATGGGACTACGGGACACTCTACCATATGGAGATCATAAAGCAGGGTTTGATATTGACTAGACACACACATACTATGGGGAAACAATTGAATCTCTCAATCACAAAATAGAAAATCTAAGAGTAATATCTAGGTCTTTAAGTTAAAAATGCATTGTGGCACTTTCTGACCTGAAAATAGTAAAAAGAAAGGACGTATCTGATGGTGAAAACCTCTTTGAGGTGCCAAAGGATGAGGGATTCAATCTTCCCCTTAGTGCTATTCATTAGGAAAATTCAGTAGTTTTGGCAAAAAAATGCTACCCAAACAATCTAGGAACTGAAGAGACACCGCACATCACTTTCTATGCAGAGTCACTTTTCACCGAGGAATAGGAAATTCTAGTTGTATTTTTTAGAGAAAGAAAGGTAAATTTTGCATGGACCTATGCTAACATGCCCAGTCTTGATCCAAAATCATTAGTACATCACCTAGCAGTCTATCCAGGGGCGAAACCAGTAAGACAAAAACTAAGAAAGATTCATCCATAGATCGCATTATTATTCAAGCTTGAACTGAGGAAACTCCTTAACGTTGGCTTCATACGACCCATTGATTATCCTGAATGGGTTTCCAACCTTGTATTAGTTTTTAAGCCCACTAGGGGCATATGAATCTACACTGACTTCAGGGACCTGAAAAAAGCATGCCCTAAGGATTATTTTCCTCTTTCCAACATAGACATGATTGTAGATTTAATAGTAGGTCATGAAATTCTATCATTGATGGATGGATTTTTAGGGTACAATCAAATTACGATAGCCAAAGATGATCAACATAAGATGGCCTTTACTTGTCCATGAGGCACTTACTATTGGAACATGATGTCATTTGGGCTAAAGAATGTTGGAGCTACATACCAAAGAGCTATGACTGATTTTTCATGACATGATCCATAAATTTGTAGAGGATTATGTGGATGAAATACTAGTCAAATTAAGAAAGCGTCAAGACCACATATAAGCACTAGGCTCCATCTTTTAAAAACTCAGAGAATATAAGGTTAGACTAAATCCTAAGAAATGTGTCTTTGGTGTGTAATCAAGAAATCTCCTAGGATATATTGTGTCAATGAAGAGGATTGAAATAGATCCTACAAAAGTCAAAGAAATTCTTGAAATGGAAGCACCGAGAACACTGAAGCAGTTAAGGAACTTATAGGGAAGGCTCCAATCCATCTGCAAATTCATAGCACAGTTCAAAAATAAAGGTATCCCATATTCTCATCTCCTCCACAAGGGGGTAGCATACAAATGGGATGAGAAATGTGATCAGGAATTCAACAAAATCAAGGAATACTTGCTAACACCACCAGTCCTCATGCCACCGATTTAGAACAAACCATTGATCTTGTACATATCAGCAACAGTAGCAATACTTGGGGCTCTCTTAGCTCAACATGATTAAATAGGGAAGGAAAGAGCCATTTACTATATCAATAGAACCATGGTGGGCCACGAGCTGAACTACACATTCATTGAGAAGGCTTTCCTAGCAGTAGTGTTTGTTGCACAAAAGTTCAGGCATTACATGTTGGCACATCAAATAAAGCTCATCGCTAAAATAGACCCCCTCAAGTATCTACTTTCTAAAGAAATGCTCACAGGGCGAATGGCTAAGTGGGTCATGATCCTAACAGAATATGACATTGAGTATGCAGAATGGAAAGCCATCAAAGGACAAGTAATTGTAGATCAACTAGTGGAGGCACCTATATATTTAAAGAACCCATTGGTATCAGAATTTCTCGATGAGTCAATCTTTAATCTAAGTGTAGCAAATCATTGGAAGGTATATTTTGATGGGTCCTATACTCAACATGGGTTAGGAGAAGGAGTCTTCTTCATCACACCACAAGGAGATTGCATCACAAAGTCATATAAGTTGTATTTTTCGTGCACCAACAATATTGCGAAATACGAGGCCCTTGTCATAGGACTCAGAATTGTGGTACAGTGGAAAATTATGGGACTTAAGGTCTATGGGGACTCATAACTAATCATCAATCAGGTCAATGATGAGTACCAAACAAAGGATGACAAGCTTACCCTATATAAGAAACTAGTAGAGAGTCTCAAGGAATTCTTCATCAATATCACATTTGAGCAAATACCAAGGGAAAACAACAGAGCAACTAATGCTATGGAAACAATCGGATCATTACTGGATATCCCACGCAACATCCATAAACATGAATTCCTAGTAGAGCACCTTCTTATACCAGCTTTCGAGGTACCAGATTATGATTTCGTGTGTGAAATCATTGGTCGTAGTGATCCTTGGTACCATGACATATTCACCTACCTGAAAATAGGAGTCCTCCCCGCTAACATCACCCCAAACCTTAAGAGAACCTTTATTAAGAAGTCATCCCATTTTGTTAGCTTAGGTGACACCCTGTATCGTAGAAGTATCGAAGGAACCCTTTTGTGATTTCTTAACCCTGAGGAAGATTTGACTGCTTTAACTGAGATACACGATAGTATTTGTAGTTTGCATTCTAGTGGTATGACCTTGGCCAAAAAATTGTTGAGAACTGGGAATTACTGGCCTACAATGGAGAAGGAAGCTCATGATTATGTATCAAGATGTTTACAATGCCAACAACATGGGGACCCCATCCATGCACCAGCTCAAGAGCTCCAACCTATTATAACACCTTGGCCCTTTTCACAATGGAGGCTTGATTTCATTGGAAAAATCACTCCCACCTCATCAAATAGACACAAGTTCATTATCACCACATCAGATTACTTTACAAAGTGGGTAGAGTCCATCCTAATGACCTAGATTATAGGGAAGTAGATATCCAAATTCATCCTAAACTACCTCATTTGTCACTACGGTGTCCCACAAGCCCTTATCTCAGATAATGAGACACCTTTCAAGATCCAAGATTTTCAAGAACTATGCCAAAAATTCAATATCCAACATCACTTCTCCCCCCATACTACCCCCAGGGTAAAGGCCAAGCTAAGGCTTCTAATAAAACCATCTTAAAGATCCTAAAAAAAAAAATGAAACTGGTCGCAACTAGCACCTACAACTAAATCCCGCCTTATGGGCCTACCGAACGAGTATCTACACACCTATAGGTGAAACCCCCTTCTCCCAGGTCTACAGATTAGAAGTCATCCTTCCTATTGAAATTGATCTCCCATCCTTAAGAATATCATTGAAAAATCTCATTACTAATGAAGAATATCGGGTGTCACAGTTGAACAAGCTAGAACTACTAGATGAGTGGTGCATGGATGCTTTGAACCATCTACAGGTTTATCAGAACCATCTCAAGCGAAGTTATAATAAGAAGATCAAGAGTCAATAATTTCAAGTTAGAGAGCTCATGTTGAAAGAAAATCAAAAGAATGTACCAAATCCAGACAACAAGGGAAAATTTGAACTCAATTGGTTGGGACCCTTCATCATCATGACAAGTTATAAATTAGGAGCATATCAACTATCTATACCTGAAGGTGAGCCTCTACAGGATCCTATCAATAGGTCCCATCTCAAAAAAAATTATGCCTAAACTTACAAGGTATAAATCCAAAAATCCAAAAAACAACAGAAAAAGGATTGAAACAATAAATAAAAAATCATCCTCTAGTGAAAACCACTTCGGTGGCACTTTGGGAAAGTACCTTGGTGAAAACCTGGCAATCAAGTGCCCCATGTTAATAAGCACTTTCCATCCACCATGATCTCTATGGCTTATTATGCATCATTCATCCATTGTATTTCATTGATCCTTCTCACACCCATCCACATCCACATTATAGTTGGATCCTATGTTTGTATCATGTTCCACCCTAGAACTACTCAACACATTCCTAAGGTCAGTTTGCCCTGCCTATATCATAGTTATCTATAGCATCATGTTGGGGGCATGTTCTTATACCTATATTGGATCAAATTCATGTATATTTTTAGAATCTTCCTTAAAATCAAAAAATCCAAAAACTTTAAGAAAATCATAAAATCCAAAAATATTCATAAAATCAAAAAAACCCAAAAACATCCAAAACATGTCGAAAAAAAGAAGGTCAAAACATCAGAAAAATTCAAAAATAGAATTGTGTTGAACTATGGGTCTCTGAGCATGAGCGTAGGCAAGGCCATCATCGATGTGCCCCTAAGACACATTAGGTCAGTCCTCTAGGAGTTCGTCACAATAAACTGACAATCCATTTGTTCATTTCTCATCAATAAACAAGTTTGTGTCAGTCAAACTATGTGGTCTCTATGTGTATAATGTAGGCAAGGCTAGTCTTTGATCAGCCTCTGAGGCCCCTAGGATAGGTCTTTAGGTTAGGTTCTTGGTCAAAATCTCAGAAAACACCAAAAAAATCAGAAAATTTGAAACTTAAAACATTTGTAAAACATCTTGAAAATACCAAAAAACAACCTCAAAATATTTTAAAATAATAAAGACATTCAAAAACCCCAAAATAATCCATCTCATTTTGCGTTCATCCTCAATAAACATCCACTCACAATAAATCAATGGCCACCTTCAACCTTTGGTAAAACAATCAAAAACAAGTATAGCAAATTAAAAGTACAACTCAAACGTCAAAATCTCAAGTCTAGGTTAGTAGGTAAACAAGTTGGTCAACTTTTGGTATCAATAACCCATTATCCCATTAGTCTCAAAGTCATTTGATAACATCATGTCCTAGGATACATCCTTCCTACAATGGATATCAACATCATACATCACCATAGTTTAGCCTTGGCTAGGGGTATGAAGAACATTAGCTTGTTTATTTACTTGATCTTTTCTTTTGATTTATCTTATTGCGCCCATTCCAATGACCTCTCAATGATGTCTAATCAAAATGATTTAGAGAGAAAGGAATGGGGCATTGACCATTATCTTGTTTCTATTGTGTTTGTTGGATATTCTTGCAGTATAACCCTGGTCATGCTTACTTTGTTTGGTTTGTAGGGAGGGTGTTTTAAATGCCTTGTTGACTATTACATTGGGAGGTTTTGTATTTCTATGTTTTGGTCTGAGATATTTGAAATGTCTGAAGTACATCCTAATAAGGTTTTGTATGTCAGGTGTGAACATGGATACTCCTATCTAATTTTTGAGTCAAATTCCACCACACTATGTACAATTCCATCCTGGTTCTTTATACCTTGGTGCATCATATTTATGCGTGTTATCAAAAATAAGGAAAGTAATCTCTTTACATCCCTCAATCTATGATAAGCATCATATCATCATATCATTATCATCACCATATTTTTGCATCATCTTGAACTCAAGGGTTGATTCCTCTTTCTTCTATCTTTTCCATACACTAATACTAACATGGTATCATGACATTTAGAAAAAAAACATCTATATCTACACCCATCCTGCATCCACAAATTGTCAGTATACTATGCATATCATCATAATAGAAAACATTATTCAACATAATATAGATTGGTTACTCTAAGCAGCTCATAAAACACATTTGCATAAACATCCATTGCATAACCATATAAGCATTATAATAATCATCACATTTTTTGCATCCTACATACATACATTGCATATGGAAAAGATACTGAAGAGGAAGTTAAAAATATCATTGCATTAAATCCATCACATATCATCACATAAATAAAGATTTGCATCCATCGCATAAAAGTGCATCCATATAGATCCATGTGCATTCATACCATACATAGATAATATTACATCACATCATAAACATAAAACAAAGAACATCATAACATAAATCCTTAAATGCATCCATACATATCATATCCATCCATGACACATAAGATAAAATAACCATCACATCATATAAATGCATTGAAGTCATCTCATGTATATATATATAAAAAAAAGTTGAATGTCTTGATACAATCGGAATCAAATATATAGTATCATCATCTAATATACAAGAGGCTAATCAAAAATCAACCAATGAATGTATATACATCATAAATCAGGCTATACAATCAAAAAATGTGTCTAGTGCACTATCAAAGCCCCAAGCTACCCTCGCTATGTCGGTCCTTGTGGTGGCTGCCTTGACTCTGGTGATGAGACCCTAATGGTCTCCCTGATGTCCCTACACGATGGGTCTTGCTAGGAGCAACCTAGCTGAGATGGGAGAACTTTGGCTCCCATCGATCCTGTGCCATGACCCTATAATATAATGTCTTGTAATATGATGCCTCATGTATCGCTCAGTTGTACATCTCAGCTAGAACTGTGGCCTATCCCTATGCCTGCTACAATGTAGCCTCTAGTTGTTGTCTCCATCCCTGCTATAAGTCCAACCCAAGATCTGCATCCTATCTCATTTGGCACTCCTACACCACCTCCTATTGTTCCTAATCCCTCTCCTAGATTAGGGTCTGACTCTAAGCCTAGGCCTGCTACAACTACCCTGTTAAGACCTGAATATGTGCCTACAGTGCCACTATCTATCTGTCCCTGGTATCAAGACCTAGTGGTGGTAGTGGTGGTGATCGTGGTACCTGTTGATGTGGCTACTGAGGTGGTTGTACTAGTGGTCTCTGGCCAATGGGTGGCACTAGTGGTGGAATTTCTCCATCATGCCCATCATGCCCTACACCTCCTTCCTGTGCCTAGTGGCCTACCTGCTAAGGGACCTGTCCAATCTAGGGTCCTCTGACCCATCCTCTACTCGCTACTAGCACCATTGGTAATGTTAATCGAATGGGAGCATGGGTCTGAAAGTACGCATCATAGGCCTGTGTAGTTCTTGTATCTACGAGACCATCAAAGTAGACCCACGACATCAGCACAAGCTGTCTAAAGTTGTTAATGGTTTGCTGGGGAGGGATCCTCTGCCCCCACAATGTCTCTTTGGACCTCCGCACAAATATATCTCTTTATCCATCATTAGGGGCATCCTGTACCTCTCTGAACTAGCGAGAAACCCTATCTGGGAGGTACTGCTCTACCATGTGATGTTCTCATCCCTGGAGATATCTAGACTGTCGACAGTAGAAAAGTTGGGCATCATCATCATGCCACCTATGAAAGTGGAGCAATGGTCTCCACCGGAACACTGTCATCTCATCGATAACCCGCCTCTAGTGCGGGATTCTTATAATGCATGTATAATGGAGGGTGGTCATCCCCCCATATCTATAAACTGTTGGATCATCGCAATTTTTTTAAATGCCTACAATCGTGGGCCTCAAAATAGCTATATGCTCATATTCTCACACATGAAGAAGTGTCACTCCTGCTCCAATGTTGCGGGACCCATAGTACATGACCTAGTGCATTTCGTAATAAAACGATGCTAAGACGAATGGCCCCTAGGCATAGATGGTCATCTCCTCCATCATGCGAGACCAAACGATCCCCCATCCAATGCTATAGCCTCTCACTCTCCTATCGAGAATGAGGACTCATGAGATCAAGGGAAATTTGTTGTGGTATGTGGTGATTGATCATGCTATACTGTACACCTGACATGTATCATTGCTGGGGTCCGGGGCTGGGCCAAGCCTAGGGCAAGGGTTCGGAGGTAGCAGCCTCTGAGAATTTTTTTTTTCCATTTTTTTTGCGTCGTCACCGAAAAAGGAAAAATCACTGAAAAGGAAAAAATTGACTTTGTAAAAACCTTAATTTTGGAAGCTTCTAAAAATCTTGTTATAAGCAATTTGGATGGGGGTTGTAGTATGGCATTATTAGCAAGATTGTAATATGTTTTACACTGCATAATGAAATCTTTCGATGGCTGCGGTTTTGTGGATGTAGCCCAGATTGGGTGAACCACGTTAAATTCTTTGTGTTGCCTTCTTTCTGCTATAATTTTCTATGTGTTTTATTTCTCTATTTTATTCATCAAATTTACATTTAACTGTTAGATATGGCTTTCTAACCTTAACAAGTGGTATTAGAGTGGGTTGTGTTCGATTATTGTTTGTAGGGAAGTCTCACAGTTTAGTGGGAGTCTCACGGTTAAGTGGGAGAAATGGTGGACGAGGTTAAATTGAAGGTAGATAAATTTAATGGGCAAAACTATTAGTTATTGAAGATGCAGATGAAGGATTATCTCTATCGAAAGGATTTATGGAGGTCGTTGGAAGGAACACCCAAGAAACCGACAACAATGAGTGATGAGGAATGGAAACTTCTAGACAAAAAGGCACTAAGAGCCATTCATTTATGCCTAGCACAATCAGTGGCATTCAATATTACAACAGTAAAGACAACTCAAGAGTTGATGGAAATCTTGGTGAAGTTATATGAAAATCCTTTCGCTTCGAATAAGGTATTTCTTATGAAGTGTTTATTTAATATGAAAATAGTAGAAGGTGGGTCAATTGTTGATCATTTAAATGAGTTTAATACAATTACCATTCAATTAACTTTTGTAAATGTAAAATTTGATGGAGAAGTTAGGGCTCTTTCAATTATGTGTTCTTTGCCAGAAAGTTGGAATAGCTTGGTAATGGTTGTTAGCAATTTTGTTTCCGGTTCAAATACATTGAAATTTGATGATGTTGTTGGTGTTATTTTGAGCGAGGAAATTCGTAGGAAAAGTTCATGTGGAACATCCACATTAGGCAGTGTTTTGAATGCAGAAAATGGGGGCAGAACAAAGGAGAGAGGAAATAATTCTAGAAGTCGTGGGAAGCCACGAGGAAAATCAAAGGAAAAAAGGTCCCAATCTAGAGACAAGAGGGATTACTGGTACTATGGTAAGCCAGGTCATTTAAAGAAAGATTGTTGGTCTCAAAAAAATAAGGATACAAAAAGGAAGGAAATAAAGAGGAAAATGTGGTAAGTAATAAATCTAATGAGGATGCTTTGATTCTTTCCCTTGATAATGCTGATGATTCTTGGTTGTTAGATTCAGGGGCTTCATTTCATGCTACGCCTCATAGAAGTTATTTTCTTGATTATGTCCAAGGGTATTTTGGGTTGGTTTATTTGGGAGATAACAAAACCTGTCAGATTGTTGGAAAGGGGAGAATCAAGATTAAGTTGTAGAATGGGAATCATTGGTTACTACATGAGGTAAAGCACATTCCAAAGTTTAAAAAAAATTAATTTCAGCGAGACAACTAGATGATGAGGGTTGTGTTACATTTAGTGATAAAAATTGGAAGGTTACAAAAGGTGCCTTAGTGGTAGCAAAAGGTGTGAAAGTAGGCACCTTATATCTTTGTACAAGTCATATTGTCCCTTATACTTTAGCTTTTGTAGATAAAAATCAATGTTTAGGAACAATTGTTGTAGTTCAGCAGGCATAAAATTAGACAATTGCTATGGATTTTAAATCAGCATTGTGGCATAATAGACTTGGGAATATGAGTGAAAAAGGTATGAAAGTACTTCATTCAAAGAATTTTTTACCAGGTCTAAAATGTGTTAATATGGATTTCTATGAAAGTTGTGTATGGCAAACAAAAGAGAGTTAGTTTTCTCAAGGAAGGTGATGAGCCTAGTTTGGGTAAAATCTATAGTCTATTTGCTCATTGATGTCATGGATTTTGAAGCTTAAGTGTTGGTATTGGCATAATGTTTCCCTCAAACCATTGAAATTTGACATTACCCTATCTCTACGGGCTTTAATGATATTTGGCATAACATGTGGGTCATCTATGTTGATTTTCATACAATTAATGAGTGTTTCTTAGAGTGGTTATTGATGTGCAGTTATTGTGCATACTAACCTTGGACTGCATACTTACTACATCAAGTTATGGAGGGCGTCGCCAGCTGGGCATGCACCATAACGTCCAGTGAGAAGCCACTCCAGGTCAAAGGCTGCCGACAGCAAAGATTCTTCGTGCAACTGAATGTAACTGCCTTATAGCGGACCTTAATGATCGAGCATGCATGGGTGTTACTGTTGTGTTGGATCTATGCTTGACTTGCATATCTGATCGGATTCCATGCACACGTAACCACCATCGCTCCACTTTTCCGTACTTTCCCTAAATGGCGTCCTCCCAGTCATGGAGTTGACTGCCTTGTTAGTTGTAGTATAAATAATAATTTGATGCTCCTTCTTCAGGAGCTTGCACTATTCTACATTGTACTCCAATTTTAGTGATACAGATCAGTTACTCTTTGTATGCATGATTTTCAGTGAATAAAAATAAAGTTTTGAGTTTGAACATCTGAGTTGTTATTAGTGTAAAGGATACTTATCCAAGGGGGCCCACTTGGTGAGTAATTTGTTCTCTTAGTTTAGAATTAGCTTAGTATTACTTGTTGTTTGATACTTAGTTTGAAATCTGGCATTAACTATTCCTACAACCACTAGAAGTCCATTCTATGTTTGTTCCTGTAGCCAAAGCAGACAGAGTAGTTCCTTTTTGTTGCTAATATATTTCAGTCTTGCTTTGCATTTCAGTTCAGCATAGTTGTTAGTTGATGCTCAGTATTTTTTTTACTTCCTTTTCAACATTGTGTTTCTTAGTTGTAGCATGCAATGAC
This sequence comes from Sequoia sempervirens, assembly GCA_007258455.2. Classification (NCBI taxonomy): domain Eukaryota; kingdom Viridiplantae; phylum Streptophyta; class Pinopsida; order Cupressales; family Cupressaceae; genus Sequoia; species Sequoia sempervirens. The sequence goes on from VDFB02347859.1 coordinate 18,422, forward strand.
TACTTGAGCCCCTAATGCACATATAGTGCCGACCCATTTCAAGTTCGTGTCCCTATTTTGACAAGTTAAATGCACCTTCATAGTGGTTGAATGACTATTCAGGTTAGATGTCCAATCTCTGAATTATGGTCGTAGAAGCCCAGTTATGAAATCATTGTAGGAGGCAGACATTTTTTGCATCGTTGTCGGGGATGGTGTCAAGCTAGGAATTTTTTGGAGTCATTAGTAATTTTGTTGTAGTATATTTGGAAGTTGTTCTTAGCATAATCTCGTATAGGAAGTAATGACCCTCCTGATTCTTTACCAATTTTTTTTGTGAGCTGATTGATAGTGAGTGATATTGCATGCATAGAGGAAGGAGAAGGGATGCTTATGGGATATTTCTTCCTAACAATCCTCATCCATTCCAATTACTTGAGTACCAAAACTTATCAAAAGAAGAAGAAGATCCACACCCCTTTGCAAAAACATATCCTGATTTGACTAGTTTTGAAGTCTCCTCAAAAGATCAAAATCAGGTCGAGAACCCCTTTGTCCTTGAACCACATCAAGCAGGCATGGGTGATGCAAATGGGAACAGATACAACCAACCAGCTTCTCCCTTTCCCATTGCCCATTAGAATGAAGTTGACAACATTAAGAACATTCTTGCCTCAACACTCCCCAAGTTTTATGGACTTGTGACAAAAATCATGATACCTTTTTATTTGACTTTGACATACTCTACAGGAGTTATGATTATACTACTGATGCCCATAGGCTTAAGTTATTTCCCACCACTTTGAAAGAGGTTGCATTAAGATGGTTCATGAGCCTAGGCAGAGATACTATGCAAACTTAGGAAGATATGAAGACAATATTCCTTGAGAAGTACAAGGAATACTGCAGGGGTAGTGACATGAGAGGAGGAGACATTTATATAATACAGTAGAAGGAATATGAGAGCCTAGAAGACTATATTGCAAGATTTATGTTTTTCCTACAAAAATATCCACACCATGCACTTAATGAGGACTCACAAAAGTTGATTTTCCTAAGAGGAATCAATGATGGTTGCACTAATTCTTTGGACCTCATGGAAGGAGGAGATCTCCCAAGTTCCTTGGGAAGATATCAAGAAGATATGCCAGAATTACTCCAGGGTAGCTTCAAAGAAAAGGAGAGCTTATCAATCATCCATGGGTAAGTCAACTACCAGTGGAGTTTCAAGAATGGAGATCACTAATTTGCTGGCAAACTTCAAGAAAGATATTATTAACAATCTAGCTACTCAACTAGATACACTTCAGGACAAAAAGAAGCAAGAGGAGGCAGAAATGATGTTGGCAAAGTATTGTCCTCACTGCAGACAAAAGAAGAGGGACTGCAGATGTAAGATGGTCGCTAATCTGGAAAGTAAGAATATTCCATCTGAGTTCAATTCAATTCAGATTGAAGAAGACCAAGTCTAGTATATTGCATAGAGGAAGCCCTGGGCTCCAAGATAAGATATGCCACCAGATCCACTATCCTATGTTGGACCATATTTTAACTCTTATTCATCTGGCAACCAATGGCAGCCCCCATATCCATCTAGTTATGGAGGATATCCACCACATCCTTGGAGTAACCCTTCAAATGCTTGGCCTAGCCATCGGATTCCTCCACCTCTATGGTAGTAACCTCGGGGGAATTGACAGCAATTTCAAGGGCACTGGCAACCACCTCTAGGAAATTGGCAGCAAACAAATCAATGGAGAGGAGGGCAGCAATGGCCTACCCAGAATACCACCTACATGCAACCACCTTCTCAGCCCCAACAACTTGCTATAATGCCTCCACCTGTTAACCCAAATCCTAATGCACTTAAACCAACTCAGCTACCAGCTCATCCCACACCCAATCCTAATAATAAACCATAGCAGCAACCTATATATTCTACTAATTCAAACCAATTTCTTGCATATGTTGTGAGTGCAGGTGATATCCATTTGCATTCAGGAACTAAGCTACCAGCCCCTTCCAAGCCCATCATTACTGAGCTTCTGGTGGAAGAGGAGGAGGAGCCTCTGAATGATCCTATTCAACCAAATGCACCTAAAATTCCTAAACCAGTCCAAGTCAAATGGACCGAGCAAGAACCACCATTTCCTCAGAGACTGGAAGTTACTAAGAAGAAGGAAGACAAGGAGGGTACTACTTTTGACATCCTGAATCAACTAAAGCATATATGCATTCAAATACCCCAGTTTCAGGCCATAAAAGATGTCCCAATCTACGAAAAATCCATTAAGGAAGCTTGTTTTAAGAAGCCAGGAAGGAAGAAGAAAGACCCAACTATAGTTCATGTGGTGGGCTAGCTAGCTGATATCATGTTGGAAAAAGTGACTATTCCCAAGTATAATGACCCAGGCAGTCCTATGGTAGCAGTTGTCATAAATGGGATTCAAGTGAAGAATGCTTTGATTGATTTAGGGGTAGCAATCAATGTAATGACCAAATACATCTTGCAACAACTAAATGTTGCAAGCATGAGATCTACTCTTACTGTCATGTAGCTTCTAGATAGCTCTATTGTTAAGCTTGATGGTGTAGTGGAGGATTTTGTGGTAGTACTAGACTCCTGGGAATATCCAGTAGATTTTATGATTCTTCCTCCTAAGGCCACACTAGGCGGGTATCCCATTATCCTTGGAAGACCTTGGTTGGCAACCGTAGACACCTACATTGGATGTCGGTTAGGTGACATGACCATTTCATATGGAAGGAGTACTAAATTTTTTGTTCTTTATCCACCTGCTCAGCCATCTCATGATGAAGAAGATTTTTTATGGCCACAAGTTGGTGAAGAGGCTGAAGAAGTTAATTCTCTGGTGCAACTTATGATGCTAGGAAGAATCTCTTTCATACAACTCCAAGACAAGGATGAGGTGTTGATTAACATCATTTAGAATCATTATGGAGCAGAGGAAACATCATCTTCTACTTCTGTCAGCACACTTCTGTTTGTTCTTCTGGCAGCCACTGTTCCTGCAGACGTTGTTCCTACAGAAAAACTTCTTGTAGTAACAGGTGCGTTCCATACATTTTTTTCGTGTGAACCAAAGGTACCATGTGTTAATGAAGTAGCCATGGTAGAATTAACTACACAAATATTGGTCTCAGAAGGAAAATATCTGAATGCTAATAATAAATTGAGTAAAACACAACAACTATTGTTGGCAAATCTATTAAGAGCCCATCAACATGCATTTGCATGGGATTATCATGACAAGAAGGGACTGGATCCTAAACTTTGTACTCATAGAATTTATATCAGAAATGATTGCACTCCAATAAGACAGCCACAAAGGAGGATTAATCCTACACTGAGAGAAATTATGAAAGAACTGTAGAAATTTCTAGATGCAGGATTTATCTATCCCATTTCATATAGTCAGTGGGTATCTCTGTTGGTGATTGTTCCCAAGAAAGAAGGGAAGTGGCAAGTTTGTGTTGATTACAAAGAACTTAATGCTACCACCAAGAAAGATCACTTTCCTTTACCTTTCATTGATCAATTTTTAGATACACTTGCAGGAAAGCAATACTTCTCTTTTTTAGATGGATTCAAAGAATACAACCAGATCCAAATTGCACCTGAAGACCAGGAGAAGACCACATTCACCTATCTGTGGGGGACCAATGTGTACTTGGTACTCACATTCGGCTTGTGCAATGCACCTACAACCTTCCAGAGGGTAGTCATTGGTATATTTTCACACATTTCTCATGATTGCATGGAGATTTATATTGATGGATTTACTACATATGGTGTTGGCTTTGATCAAGCATTGGATAATCTTAAAAGGATCCTACAAAGATGTGAGGATCAAAACTTGTCCTTATATAGTGAAAAATGTTTTATGATGATGCAAGAGGGTGTATTTCTTGGCAACTATATCTCCCATAAGGGAATTCAAGTAGATCCTACAAAAATAGAGGTAATCACAAATCTGCCTACACCTGCAAAACAAAAGGATGTTAGAAGTTTCTTGGGTCATTCAGGATATTATAGGTGATTTATCAAAGACTTCAGCAAGATAGCAGCACCGTTGTATACCCTTCTCACTAAGGATGCCAAATTTCAGTGGACTAAAGCTTGTGACAAGGCATTTTCTGCTTTGAAGACAACTTTGACAAATGCTCCTGTACATAAGGGACTTGATTGGGAGCTTCCTTTCCATATTCACACTGATGCATCAGATTATGCCATAGGGGTAGTCTTAGGACAAAAAGAGGGAGCTATTGAAAATGCTATATACTTTGTCAGCAAAAATTTGCAAGGAGCTTAATTCAATTATACTATGACAGAGAAGGAAATCTTGGACGTAGTTTATGCACTAAACAAATTCAGACATTACATAACGGGCTACCAACTCTTTGTGCACACTAAACATGCAGCCATTAGATATCTCATGAATAAGCCTTTGATCATAGAGAGGTTGGCAAGATGGTTATTATTGATGTAGGAGTTTGATATAACTATTATAGATAAGCCAAGAAGGGCTAATATTGTTACAGATTTTCTTTCAAGGCTGACTACATCAGAAGACAACCATCCCATAGATGACTCTTTTCTTGATAAGCATTTATTCTCCCTCAGTGTACAAATAGCCTGGTACACTAACATAGCCAACTACTTGGTCATAGGTAGAGTTCCTTCTCATTTCTCCCCAAAAGAGAAAAGGGCACTCATTGAAAGATCTTTTCCTTTCTCATGGATTGTTGGATGTTTGTTTTACACTCAACCTGACCATGTCATGAGAATATGTGTGAGAGAAGATGAGACTTACGACATTTTGCATGCATGTCATAATGAACCATGTGGAGGAAACTTTGTGGACAAAAGGATAGCAATGAAGATCTTGAAAACAGGGTACTACTGGCCAACACTCCATAGAGATGCAAGAAGGTATACCAGAAAATATGATAGATGTCAAAGAAAGGGCAAACCAACTAGATCCGATGAGATTCCCTTGTGCCCTCAGATAGTGATTACTCCTTTTGACAAATGGGGATTAGATTTTATGGGACCAATTCACCCTCTATCAAATGGTAAGTCTTATATACTGGTATGCATTGATTATGTAACAAAATGGGTAGAAGTCAAGGCCATGAAACATGCAAAGGATAACAAAGTTGCAGAGTTTCTTTATGAAAATCTTTTCACAAGATATGGAGTTCCAACAGAAATAGTGACTAATCAAGGGCCACAATTCACATCAACCCTTGTTGCAGCACTGGTAAATGAGTATAACATCATGCATAGAAAGTCTACTCCTTATCACCCCCAGGCTAATGGACAAGATTGAGCGAACAGATTACCCAAGCTATTTGGGCTTATAGGACAACATGGAAAGCAACTACAGGCTTCACCCCATTTGAGTTGTTATATGGAAAGACCGCCATGATGCCAATTGAATTTGAACACAAAACTCTATGAACTGCAGTGGATTTAGGGATGGACATTTCTAAAGCACAAAGAGAAAGAATCATGCAGCTAAATGCTTTGGATGAAATAAGGAGAGCAGCCTTACAGCATACTCAAGTAGTGTAGAACCAGAGAATCAAGTGGCATGATAGATTTATCAAAGTAAAGAAGTTCAAACTAGGAGATTGGGCCTTGCTCTATGATTCCAGATACTAGGACAATGCAATAAAGTTGCAAATGAGATGGCTAGGACCCTACAACATTGTTGAGGTCTTTCCCAATGGAGTCGTCTAGCTTACCACCATTGACCTTGCCAAGTTCAAATTACTTGTCAACGGTCATCGCCTCAGGTTATATCATAAGTCAACTTCTAAAGAAGACTTCCTGCAACAGTTCAACCAGCACTTAGAGCTTCCTACAGCCAAAGGCGGTGGATTGTCCCTCCTTCAACCTAATTGAGGTACGTACTTTTCATAATAATAACTTTCACTTATGTGGAAGTCCATTTCTTCGTCATCCACCCATCCACCCATCCATACCACCTTTCTCTCTCTTCCATCACTTCATTCAACCTCATTCCATTCCACCCCATCTTCATTCATTGCTCAATCCATTTTCCAGCAAGGTGAACATTACTTATCCACGATCTTTGCAGTAAATATTCCACACATTCAGGTATGTGCACATTAATTGCTATCTTTAATCATCTTTTAAGTACATTCATTTAATCATTGTATGTTAGCATAGGTATTCACATAAATGCCATTATCGCTTGTCAATAGCCACTCCCATCTCACATGTGTGGACACATGTCCAAATTTAGGTTGGGGGGAGGGAAATGAAAAAGATGCAAATATTTTATTGTCCATGTGTCAAACCATATTAGGTTGCGTCAGAATTTTAAATGAGTTGATTGCATGAGTGAAATGATAGTAACTACAGCCGCCAATTCTTCCTATCACAATTTCCCTCTATCACTTCTTTTTTGCTATTATTTCCCTATCCTAACCTTGAGTTGCAAGAAAGAAGACAAAACAAAAGAAAGGAAATGTAGTCGACGCAAATACTATAGGGAAGTGCATTTGGGGGGAATTGCATAAAAAGTTGAAAGGAGTTGCAAAGCATTTTTTTGATTGCAGACAATGGGAGGTGGGTTAGTTTGAAATGAACCTACGATGCATGATACTTTACTACATGATGCACAATGCCTGGATGAATTTCAAAACTATGGATGGATAGACTAATTTTTGAAACTGGATGGTTTTGATGAAGGCATTGCCCTTGAATTTTCCCAAACATTTTTAGAAGGAAAAGCCACAGTAAAAGGGTTAGAAGTCGTAGCAACAGAGGAAAGAATTACAAAAGTTACAGAATACCTACTGATTGTGAAAATTACCATGTTTCCAGATATGCCAGGTCAGCTAGGGTTGAATTCACAGATCCAAATGATCCCCCATTGACCCTAGACAAGCAGGGCGCAAAAAGAATGTCTCTACCCAAGCCATGGAAGCAGATAGTTGTGTATGTCATCAAATACATTATTTGTGAGGGATGCCAGTCAAATTTGCATTATTTCCACTTCAAGATTTTGAACCACATGAGGCATGGGAGGAGGATGAATGTACCCAATGTGTTGTAAAATCTTCTCTCAATCATGGCGGTCAAGACCTAGAAAGGTAGGGATAATTATTTTTCCCACCATTGCCTGATTAAATTGCTAGTTGAAAAATATTTGCATGATGTTTCTGGAATGAATTGGGAAGAGTTTATTAAGGTTAATCAAGATTATCACCAGGAGGAGTTCGTTAATGTTGAACATTTTCCGCCTAGGGCTATACCTTGATCTCATAGGTCTAGCAAGAGGGTAAGCATGACGTAAGCCATTCCTAGTGCTTCAACCACTAGTGTTGGCTCTGGCATGAATCCTCCTGCAACAAAGGAAACCATCAGAATTAGTTCTTCTGGAATAGAGCACTCAGAAAAAGAAAGCTCTTCCTCAAATCCTGATGATGATGAAGTCCCACTTGAAACCCTCATGAAAACTAGGGCACCACAAAGGGAGGTAGAAATAAGAAAAGGAAAGGCTAAAACACAGCCTATGGAAATAAAAGTACCAAGTTCAAAAAAAAGGAAAGTTGATACTATTCCTCCTAAAACCAAAGGAAGATGTGAAGGACCTACAAGAAAATCAAGGCCAGTCGGGCCTATCCAAAAAATCCCTAAACCTGATGAGACCCCGCATGAGGACCCAGAAGCTCCAATGGAGCAGAAGTGTGTTGAAAAATAAGAGGAAGAAGGAATATTTAAGGGAGCAACAAACATAACACTAGTTGATCTTGCTAGCATTGTAGAGGAATTGGAGGAAAATCATAACTTCCTGTAGCATGAAAAAAAGGTCCTATATCAACAACCAGAACCAAAGCAGGAGTTCCTGCAGCCGCAACAAGAGCAAGAGTCCTTGCAATGAAAGGAAGAAGAAACAACACCCTTACAACCAGAGATAACTGGATAGCCTGAGTCTATGCAAATAATGCCATATACCAAAAGACTAGTAGGAATTCATAATCCTCTTGATTTTTCAATAAATGCAACCATTTTGAATCTTTGGATAGAGATACAAAGAAGGGAGGAAGAATGGAAAAGGGAAAAATAGAAGTTAAAGGAAGAAATTCAAAAGAAGGATGAAGAAATTGAAAAGAAAAATGCAGAAATCGCTACCCTGAAGCAGAGGGTAGATGATATGGTAGCTTTGGCACCAAAGATTCTAGAATGTAGAGAACCCCCGAGGGTCTATGCTCTACTCCTAAAAGAGAAGTATCTCACTTTTAAGATGTCAAGACTTGCCTCAAGTTTGAATCCTTTTGTTGATACCCCTATGTAATTTTTCAATGCTTACAGGATTACCTCCCCTGAAATGAAGAATTTCTTATGTGAATTTTATTTACATAATTATGTTGTCACAAAACACCATGAATGGAACCCACTGTTGTATGTTGGAGATGTTCAACTAAGAGTGCATTCATGTCTTGGGTGAAAAATCAAATTAGTTGGGGACAGCAACACAGTGTTTATAAACAATTGGAGTCTAATATCCCTTTGCATGTTTGAGCTGAATCAAATAACCCAAGGGATATTTATAGAGAATGGCATAAAATGCTACTTAGACCAAGCTATGGAAATAGGATTATGCCTTGGATTGAGGCAGCTTACACCGAGTATGAGGTAAAAACAGCAGCAAAAGAGGAAACCATGAGGAGATGTTTATCCCAGAGATGGAATAGTTTGATTGATGAGTTGAATTAGGTTGAGCCTCATTCCATCCACAATTATGTTGTAGCATTGAAAAGAATTGAGAGAAATATTCAGATTGGAAGAACTCGGGGATGGCATTGGCTTCCCCTGACTTTTCAGCCACCCATGCTCATGTGGCCTATTCCAAATTTTAGATTCTACCAGAGTGATATTGCTGCAGAAAGGCAGAGATGGGATAGATTTGATAGATTGGGAGGATTCTATTAGGATCCTAACTCACGCACTGCAGCCACTAATGTTGGACAGCTCTCAGTTGCAAATTTCAGAGCTTTGACCAAGCAAAAGAACAACTCTTCCCCTACTGGAGGACCAACAAAACGTTAGGTTGGGGGGAGTGATGAGCCTAATTTTTGGTCTAGTTTGGGTAAAATCTATAGTCTATTTGCTCATTGATGTCATGGATTTTGATGCTTAAGTGTTGGTATTGGCATAATATTTCCCTCAAACCATTGACATTTGACATTACCCTATCTTTATAGGCTTTAATGATATTTGGCATAACATGTGGGTCATCTATGTTGATTTGCATATGATTAATGAGTGTTTCTTAGAGTAGTTATTGATGTGCAGCTATTGTGCGTACTAACCTTGGATTGTAGAATTAATACATCAAGTTATGGAGGACACCACTAGCTGGGCATGCACCATAACGTTCAATTGAGAAGCCGTTCCAGGTCAAAGGCAATTGGCAGCAGAGATTCTTCATGCAACCAAATGTAACTACCTTGCAATGGACCTTAATGATCGAGCATGCATGAGTGTTACTGTTGTGCTGGATCTGCGCTTGACTTGCATGTCTGACCAGATTCCATACATGCGTAACTGTCGCCACTCCACTTTTCTGTACTTTCCCTAAATGGCATCCTCCCAGTCATGGAGTTGACTACCTTGTTAGTTGTAGTATAAATAATAATTTGATGCTCCTTCAGGAGGTTGCACGATTCTACATTGTACTCTCATTTCAATGATAAAGATACATTACTCTTTGTATGCATGATTTTTAGTGAACAAAAATAAAGTTCTGAGTTTGAACATTTATATTTGTATTAGTGTAGAGGATACTTATCCAAGGGGGCCCACTTGGTGAGTAATCCATTCTCTTAGTTTGGCATTAGCTTAGTATTACTTGTCGTTTGATACTTAGTTTGAAATTTGGCATTGGTTGTTCCTACAACCACTAGAAGTTCATTTTGTGTCTATTTTTGCAGCCAAAGTAGATAGAGTAGTTCATTTTTGTTGCTCAGATCTTTCATTCTTGCTTTGCATTTCAATTCAGCATAGTTGTTAGTTGATGCTTAGTATTTTCTTTACTTCATTTTCAACAAATTACTTTCAACATTGTGTTTCTTAGTTGTAGGATGCAATGACTACTTGAGCCCCTAGTGCACATACAGTGTCGACCCATTTCAAGTTCATGTCCCTGGGTTGACAAGTTAAATTCACCTTCATAGTGGTTGAATGACTATTCAGGTTAGATGTCCAATCTCTGAATTATGGTCGTAGAAGCCCAGTTATGAAGTCATTGTAGGAGGCAGACAGATGGGAAGAAAAATAAAGATGAGAAATTGGAGCTTGTGCATACAGATGTATGGGTACTAGCTCAAGTATCTTCTCTTGCTAGCTCTTGGTACTATGCCACTTTTATTGATGATGCAACAAGGAAGGTATGGATTTATTTCCTTAGGCAAAAATCTAATATTTTGAAATTTTTAAGAAATGGAGAAGCTTGGTTGAGAATGAGATAGGTAGAAAGTTAAAATGTCTTAGATCTAATAATTGTGGTGAGTATTGCAGCAAAGAGTTTGAATACTATTGTTCCTCTAATGGTATTCGTAGGCAAAAAATGGTTACAAGGACTCCACAGAACAATGGAGTGGTTGAATGCATGAACAGAAAAATAATGGAGCATGCACGAACTATGAGATTGCATGTTGGGTTGCCTTTAAACATAGGGGAAAGGCTATAAACACTGTTGTTTATTTAATCAATAGAGGTCCCTCTAATCCTTTGGGTTGTGGTATTCCAAAGGAAGCATGGACGGGTAAGAAGGTGAGTTATTCTTTTCTCAAGACCTTCGGTTGTGAAGCATTTGCATATGTAGATTTTGAAAATAGAACCAAGCTTGATGCAAAATCAAAGAAATGTATATTTGTTGGATATGGCATTGATGAATTTGGTTATAGGCTTTGGGATTTTGAAATTCAAAAAATTGTGAGAAGCAGGGATGCCATATTCAATGAGAAAGTGTTGCACAAAGATCAGTTGCAAAAGCATGAGAAGAAAGAAAATGATTATGTAGTGTTGGATGATATACCAAACAATGATGTTCCAGTGGTTCCTCATGCTCTGTAACAACAACAACAACAAATACCACAAACTCCAGTGAATGTTAGACGATCTTCAAGGATAAGTAGACCTCCAGAAAAAATTTCTTCCTCTTTGTATTATATTTTATTAACTAATACTAGTGAACCAAAATGTTATGATGAAGCTATGCAGGTGGATACCAAGGTTTACTGGGAGCATGGAATGGAAGAAGAAATGGACTCCTTGCTAAAAAATCAGACTTGGGAATTATGCAAGTTGCATGCAGGTAAAAAGGCTTTACCAAACAAATGGGTTTATAGGCTGAAAGAAGAGGATGGAGGTAAGAAAATATTTAAAGCTAGATTAGTTGTAAAGGGATTTGCACAGAAAAAGGGTAATGATTTTGATGAAATCTTTTCTCATGTTGTTAAAATGACTTATATTCGTACTGTATTAAATATTATGGCTGCTAAAGATTTTCATTTAGAACAACTTGATCTTAAAACAACCTTTCTCCATGGTGATTTGGAAGAGGAAATATATATGGAACAACCACAAGGATTTGAGGTCAAAGGTAAGGAGAAATTTGTGTGCAGATTGAAGAAAAGTCTATATGGCTTGAAGTAAGCACCTCGGCAATGGTATATTAAATTTGATAGTTTTATGGTTGAGCAAGGCTACAGTCGGTGTAATTTAGACCATTGTGTTTATTTTAAGAGGTTAGATGATGATAGCTACATTATCTTATGTTTATATGTTGATGATATGCTTGTAGGGGTCTAACATGGATCACATAAGGGAGTTAAAACAGCAGTTAGCAAATTCATTTGCTATGAAGGATTTGGGGGTAGTAAAGAAAATCTTTGGTATGAAATTACAAGAGATAGGAAAAATAGAAAATTGTTTCTATCTCAGGCTGATTATGTTGAAAAGGTGTTACAAAGATTTCATATGGAGAATTCAAAAGCTGTCAGCACACCTTTGCCCAGTCATGTTAAATTGACTAAGGATATGTGTCCAAAGACACAAGAGGAGGAAGAAAAAATGTCCAAGGTACCATATGCTTCAACTGTAGGTAGTTTGATGTACGCCATGGTATGCACAAGACCAGATATTGTACATGTTGTAGGAGTTGTTAGCAGGTATATGAGTCATCCCGGTGTTGAGCATTGAAATGCAGTAAAATGGATTCTCAAGTACTTGAGAGGTACATCCAATAAATTTTTATGTTTTGGGGACTCTAATACTAATTTAAAAGGCTATGCTAACTCAGATTTAGCAAGGGATATAGATACCAAGTGGAGTACCACAAGTTATGTATTTACAATTGGTGGGACAGTAGCGAATTAGATTTCTTGGTTACAAAAGGTGGTTTCTTTATCCACCATGGAGGCAGAGTATGTTGCTACAATAGAGGTAGCAAAGGAGATGATATGGCTACAACTTTTCATGGAAGAGTTGGGAAAACAACAGACTAAAAATTACTTGTTTACAGAAAGATAGAGTGCTATACATCTTGCAAAGAATTTTTCCTTGCACTCTAAAACCAAACACATACAATTGAGATATCATTTCATTCAATTAGTGTTGGAGGATGGATAGGTCAAGCTGGACAAAATACATACAAATGTCAATCTAGCGGATATGTTTATGAAAGCAGTGACACGGGAGAATTTGAACTCCTCTTCAACTTCAATTGGCCTTCAAGGTTGAATTCAAGTATAATAAAGTAGCAGGGTCCAAGGTGATTATTTCCAATGGGAGTTGTAAGTGTAGCGATGTCATCCAGGATCAGTCTCCAAGTGGGAGATTGTTGTGGTATGTGGCAACTGATCATGCTATACTGTAGACCTGGTATGTATCCTTGTCGAGGTCCAAGGTCGAGCCAGGCCCCGAGTAGGGGTTTAGGGGTGGCAACCCCCGAGAAAAAAAAATCCATTTTTTTTCACATCATCACCGAAAAAGGAAAAATCACCAAAAAGGAAAAAATTGACTTTGTAAAAACCCTAATTTTGGAAGCTTCTAAAAAGCTTGTTATACACGGTTTGGATGGGGGTTGTAGTATGGCATTATTAGCAAGATTGTAATATGTTTTACACTGGATAATAAAATCTTTGGATGGCTGTGGTTTTGTGGATGTAGCCTGGATTGGGTGAACCATGTTAAATTCTTTGTGTTGTCTTGTTTATGCTATAATTTTCTGTGTGTTTTATTTCTCTGTTTTATTGATCAAATCTGCATTTAACTATTGGATATTTGTTTTCTAACCCTAACACAATCCCCTCATATTGACAAAGGTCGATTTGACTATTGTCCACCTCGTACGATTCAACGCCAAATAGTTGAAATATGGCATCACCTCTGGCCTTCACATCGTCTATAATGCTCTCACCATGTATGGGGATCCGTAGGATCCGCCATATGTCCTCCAGGGTAACGGTGGCCTCGCCTATCGGTAAATAGAACGAGGAGGTCTCACTCCGCCATATCTCCGCTAATGTAGTCGTCATTGCGAGGTGTTTCCTCACCTCAGGCATCTGAGCTAAGTGGCTAAATCTGATCAATTCAAGAAAAAACAACGCATCTTATGTCAAGTGTCTCCCCTAACACAAAATCCGGCTCCTATGCTCCTTCGAGTAGAGCACTGGAAAGAAATCCTACATCCAAAACACCCATGACATCAAAATTCATCAACTTGGCGTGATTTTAAAAAATAAAAATCCTCAAAAATCAAAGGAAAGTTGACTTTTGCAAAGGCAATGCTCTGTCATTTTGCAAAAGCGACACTAAAATCAAAAGTGACGCTATATGTCAAAAGCGAGTTGGAATTTCAAGGCAACGTTGGACTCTTCTGGGACCACGTGATGCAATCTTGCAAAGGCTAGTCAAGATTTTTCCCGCGACTCTGAGATCCTATAGCATCACGTGATGCTATGTTGCAAACACAGGTCGGCATGCACAAAGGTGATGCCAACTGTAACAATTGTGGCACCCTAGGGGATCACTTTTGATAGACCTAATTAGTCCCTAATAAATGCATCAAAATCACATAAAATGAGAATTTTTTTGAAAGGCATACCAGGGGTTCTGTGTCCTAAGGCCACTGGAACTTGTGAACCTGATCTATCTGATGTCTGGGGAGCACATGAGCCGCCATTCCATCAGCACCTTAGAGGAAAAAATCAAGATTTCTAAAGGCTAGGAGTGCAAATGATTTGAAAATGACCCTCCTAACCCTATTTATGCAAAAAAATTAGGGTTTTTTGGGTATTTTATAGGGTTTTTGAGCCCATTTAATCTATTTTTTGTCGAACAAAGCCCATTTTCATCACCATAAGCTTAATTTCACATCCTGTGGGCAATTTTTTGTGTCTATGTCCTTATTGAACCTTTTCGTGAGTTCGACCTAATTTTGTAATTTTCGCCCGATCTCTCAAGGGGGTAGTGTAGTAGCATAATTTATTCCACTAGGCAGTAGTGGGGCATCCAAAAAATAAGAAATTTTTGAATTTTGATCATGGCAATGTTATTCTTTGAACCGATGCAGCAGGTACCTCGCTTCAAAGAGGGGAAAAATGTAGACACCAAAAAATGTCCTAATTAATACTATGCATCTAATTCTAATAAATTAACACCATTTCTTCCTAAATCACTTCAAATTCATCATTTCATTAAATAATCAACATTATTTAGTTAAATTTAGCAAATTCAACTATTAATCAAATAATTAATTTTATTGATTAATTCACCCTTCTAACTAATATTCCTCATATTTAATTAAATCATATCATTTAATTAAATTAAATCCTCTCATTTGATTAAAATCAATCAAATAAAATGTCATAATCCTCTAATTCACTCCAATTAATTAATTTTGGATTAACTAATCCCAAATCACCTTTCTAATCATCATTAATAATTCCTCAAGCTTTTAACTCCTCAAGAGTTAAATCAACCCATGGTCAACTAACCAAGTTGCCAATGAAAATAATTTCTATTAATTATTTAATTCCTCTATTTTCCCTCACCAAGGCATATTCCAAAGAATATTCCTCTCAACAACCTCTCATTCAATTTCCCTCCAAAGGTTTTCAAAAACCTTTCACATCCTCAATAACTCCTCTTACAAATGCAATAAATTCTCTTACATCCTCTTAAATCTCAACCAATTTCATTCAATTCCTCTTACAACCTTTCAAATCCTCAACCAATTTCATTTACTTCTCTTCCATCCTCCTCCACTCACAAATTTCCCAAAATGTGCTCCAGATTCCTCAAATAGAATTGTGACACTTGGCACATTCCTATTGGCTCCAATTTTATCCCACATTGATCAAATCCTCACATTATTCAACCCTTAGCTTCTATAAATAGAGGCATCCTTTTCATAATATGGATCCACAACTTCAAGCATTATCACTATAGGCATTTCAATTCATAGCAATCCATCACTTTCATCATTTTTAATCAAGTTATCACCATTTTGAGCCATTTCCACGCTTGGAATCACATTCAACATCAAGCTTATCAATTGGGATTGGGAAAGGGCTTCCTTTTCACTTCAAAGGAGCGCCACTCCCCCTAGGGGATTGAGGCTTGGTTAACTTAGTTGATTACATGCTTTTATTTGTTTTATTTTATGTTTTAACTTCATGTTTTCATCTTTTTTCTTCCAAGAATCTCATAAGGAACACTAGATTGATATTTCTAACATGTTTAACAAGTGTTTTTTGATCTTATGCGAGCTTGTGCAGGTTTGGTGTTCACAATATGACTACAAATTTAAAGTCAAAACCTATTCCTCATTCAATCCTATCCATCCATCAATCTATCTATCTTGGGCCTT
>VDFB02347859.1:34438-100155 GCA_007258455.2 Sequoia sempervirens
GGAAGTCCATTTCTTCGTCATCCACCCATCCACCCATCCATACCACCTTTCTCTCTCTTCCATCACTTCATTCAACCTCATTCCATTCCACCCCATCTTCATTCATTGCTCAATCCATTTTCCAGCAAGGTGAACATTACTTATCCACGATCTTTGCAGTAAATATTCCACACATTCAGGTATGTGCACATTAATTGCTATCTTTAATCATCTTTTAAGTACATTCATTTAATCATTGTATGTTAGCATAGGTATTCACATAAATGCCATTATCGCTTGTCAATAGCCACTCCCATCTCACATGTGTGGACACATGTCCAAATTTAGGTTGGGGGGAGGGAAATGAAAAAGATGCAAATATTTTATTGTCCATGTGTCAAACCATATTAGGTTGCGTCAGAATTTTAAATGAGTTGATTGCATGAGTGAAATGATAGTAACTACAGCCGCCAATTCTTCCTATCACAATTTCCCTCTATCACTTCTTTTTTGCTATTATTTCCCTATCCTAACCTTGAGTTGCAAGAAAGAAGACAAAACAAAAGAAAGGAAATGTAGTCGACGCAAATACTATAGGGAAGTGCATTTGGGGGGAATTGCATAAAAAGTTGAAAGGAGTTGCAAAGCATTTTTTTGATTGCAGACAATGGGAGGTGGGTTAGTTTGAAATGAACCTACGATGCATGATACTTTACTACATGATGCACAATGCCTGGATGAATTTCAAAACTATGGATGGATAGACTAATTTTTGAAACTGGATGGTTTTGATGAAGGCATTGCCCTTGAATTTTCCCAAACATTTTTAGAAGGAAAAGCCACAGTAAAAGGGTTAGAAGTCGTAGCAACAGAGGAAAGAATTACAAAAGTTACAGAATACCTACTGATTGTGAAAATTACCATGTTTCCAGATATGCCAGGTCAGCTAGGGTTGAATTCACAGATCCAAATGATCCCCCATTGACCCTAGACAAGCAGGGCGCAAAAAGAATGTCTCTACCCAAGCCATGGAAGCAGATAGTTGTGTATGTCATCAAATACATTATTTGTGAGGGATGCCAGTCAAATTTGCATTATTTCCACTTCAAGATTTTGAACCACATGAGGCATGGGAGGAGGATGAATGTACCCAATGTGTTGTAAAATCTTCTCTCAATCATGGCGGTCAAGACCTAGAAAGGTAGGGATAATTATTTTTCCCACCATTGCCTGATTAAATTGCTAGTTGAAAAATATTTGCATGATGTTTCTGGAATGAATTGGGAAGAGTTTATTAAGGTTAATCAAGATTATCACCAGGAGGAGTTCGTTAATGTTGAACATTTTCCGCCTAGGGCTATACCTTGATCTCATAGGTCTAGCAAGAGGGTAAGCATGACGTAAGCCATTCCTAGTGCTTCAACCACTAGTGTTGGCTCTGGCATGAATCCTCCTGCAACAAAGGAAACCATCAGAATTAGTTCTTCTGGAATAGAGCACTCAGAAAAAGAAAGCTCTTCCTCAAATCCTGATGATGATGAAGTCCCACTTGAAACCCTCATGAAAACTAGGGCACCACAAAGGGAGGTAGAAATAAGAAAAGGAAAGGCTAAAACACAGCCTATGGAAATAAAAGTACCAAGTTCAAAAAAAAGGAAAGTTGATACTATTCCTCCTAAAACCAAAGGAAGATGTGAAGGACCTACAAGAAAATCAAGGCCAGTCGGGCCTATCCAAAAAATCCCTAAACCTGATGAGACCCCGCATGAGGACCCAGAAGCTCCAATGGAGCAGAAGTGTGTTGAAAAATAAGAGGAAGAAGGAATATTTAAGGGAGCAACAAACATAACACTAGTTGATCTTGCTAGCATTGTAGAGGAATTGGAGGAAAATCATAACTTCCTGTAGCATGAAAAAAAGGTCCTATATCAACAACCAGAACCAAAGCAGGAGTTCCTGCAGCCGCAACAAGAGCAAGAGTCCTTGCAATGAAAGGAAGAAGAAACAACACCCTTACAACCAGAGATAACTGGATAGCCTGAGTCTATGCAAATAATGCCATATACCAAAAGACTAGTAGGAATTCATAATCCTCTTGATTTTTCAATAAATGCAACCATTTTGAATCTTTGGATAGAGATACAAAGAAGGGAGGAAGAATGGAAAAGGGAAAAATAGAAGTTAAAGGAAGAAATTCAAAAGAAGGATGAAGAAATTGAAAAGAAAAATGCAGAAATCGCTACCCTGAAGCAGAGGGTAGATGATATGGTAGCTTTGGCACCAAAGATTCTAGAATGTAGAGAACCCCCGAGGGTCTATGCTCTACTCCTAAAAGAGAAGTATCTCACTTTTAAGATGTCAAGACTTGCCTCAAGTTTGAATCCTTTTGTTGATACCCCTATGTAATTTTTCAATGCTTACAGGATTACCTCCCCTGAAATGAAGAATTTCTTATGTGAATTTTATTTACATAATTATGTTGTCACAAAACACCATGAATGGAACCCACTGTTGTATGTTGGAGATGTTCAACTAAGAGTGCATTCATGTCTTGGGTGAAAAATCAAATTAGTTGGGGACAGCAACACAGTGTTTATAAACAATTGGAGTCTAATATCCCTTTGCATGTTTGAGCTGAATCAAATAACCCAAGGGATATTTATAGAGAATGGCATAAAATGCTACTTAGACCAAGCTATGGAAATAGGATTATGCCTTGGATTGAGGCAGCTTACACCGAGTATGAGGTAAAAACAGCAGCAAAAGAGGAAACCATGAGGAGATGTTTATCCCAGAGATGGAATAGTTTGATTGATGAGTTGAATTAGGTTGAGCCTCATTCCATCCACAATTATGTTGTAGCATTGAAAAGAATTGAGAGAAATATTCAGATTGGAAGAACTCGGGGATGGCATTGGCTTCCCCTGACTTTTCAGCCACCCATGCTCATGTGGCCTATTCCAAATTTTAGATTCTACCAGAGTGATATTGCTGCAGAAAGGCAGAGATGGGATAGATTTGATAGATTGGGAGGATTCTATTAGGATCCTAACTCACGCACTGCAGCCACTAATGTTGGACAGCTCTCAGTTGCAAATTTCAGAGCTTTGACCAAGCAAAAGAACAACTCTTCCCCTACTGGAGGACCAACAAAACGTTAGGTTGGGGGGAGTGATGAGCCTAATTTTTGGTCTAGTTTGGGTAAAATCTATAGTCTATTTGCTCATTGATGTCATGGATTTTGATGCTTAAGTGTTGGTATTGGCATAATATTTCCCTCAAACCATTGACATTTGACATTACCCTATCTTTATAGGCTTTAATGATATTTGGCATAACATGTGGGTCATCTATGTTGATTTGCATATGATTAATGAGTGTTTCTTAGAGTAGTTATTGATGTGCAGCTATTGTGCGTACTAACCTTGGATTGTAGAATTAATACATCAAGTTATGGAGGACACCACTAGCTGGGCATGCACCATAACGTTCAATTGAGAAGCCGTTCCAGGTCAAAGGCAATTGGCAGCAGAGATTCTTCATGCAACCAAATGTAACTACCTTGCAATGGACCTTAATGATCGAGCATGCATGAGTGTTACTGTTGTGCTGGATCTGCGCTTGACTTGCATGTCTGACCAGATTCCATACATGCGTAACTGTCGCCACTCCACTTTTCTGTACTTTCCCTAAATGGCATCCTCCCAGTCATGGAGTTGACTACCTTGTTAGTTGTAGTATAAATAATAATTTGATGCTCCTTCAGGAGGTTGCACGATTCTACATTGTACTCTCATTTCAATGATAAAGATACATTACTCTTTGTATGCATGATTTTTAGTGAACAAAAATAAAGTTCTGAGTTTGAACATTTATATTTGTATTAGTGTAGAGGATACTTATCCAAGGGGGCCCACTTGGTGAGTAATCCATTCTCTTAGTTTGGCATTAGCTTAGTATTACTTGTCGTTTGATACTTAGTTTGAAATTTGGCATTGGTTGTTCCTACAACCACTAGAAGTTCATTTTGTGTCTATTTTTGCAGCCAAAGTAGATAGAGTAGTTCATTTTTGTTGCTCAGATCTTTCATTCTTGCTTTGCATTTCAATTCAGCATAGTTGTTAGTTGATGCTTAGTATTTTCTTTACTTCATTTTCAACAAATTACTTTCAACATTGTGTTTCTTAGTTGTAGGATGCAATGACTACTTGAGCCCCTAGTGCACATACAGTGTCGACCCATTTCAAGTTCATGTCCCTGGGTTGACAAGTTAAATTCACCTTCATAGTGGTTGAATGACTATTCAGGTTAGATGTCCAATCTCTGAATTATGGTCGTAGAAGCCCAGTTATGAAGTCATTGTAGGAGGCAGACAGATGGGAAGAAAAATAAAGATGAGAAATTGGAGCTTGTGCATACAGATGTATGGGTACTAGCTCAAGTATCTTCTCTTGCTAGCTCTTGGTACTATGCCACTTTTATTGATGATGCAACAAGGAAGGTATGGATTTATTTCCTTAGGCAAAAATCTAATATTTTGAAATTTTTAAGAAATGGAGAAGCTTGGTTGAGAATGAGATAGGTAGAAAGTTAAAATGTCTTAGATCTAATAATTGTGGTGAGTATTGCAGCAAAGAGTTTGAATACTATTGTTCCTCTAATGGTATTCGTAGGCAAAAAATGGTTACAAGGACTCCACAGAACAATGGAGTGGTTGAATGCATGAACAGAAAAATAATGGAGCATGCACGAACTATGAGATTGCATGTTGGGTTGCCTTTAAACATAGGGGAAAGGCTATAAACACTGTTGTTTATTTAATCAATAGAGGTCCCTCTAATCCTTTGGGTTGTGGTATTCCAAAGGAAGCATGGACGGGTAAGAAGGTGAGTTATTCTTTTCTCAAGACCTTCGGTTGTGAAGCATTTGCATATGTAGATTTTGAAAATAGAACCAAGCTTGATGCAAAATCAAAGAAATGTATATTTGTTGGATATGGCATTGATGAATTTGGTTATAGGCTTTGGGATTTTGAAATTCAAAAAATTGTGAGAAGCAGGGATGCCATATTCAATGAGAAAGTGTTGCACAAAGATCAGTTGCAAAAGCATGAGAAGAAAGAAAATGATTATGTAGTGTTGGATGATATACCAAACAATGATGTTCCAGTGGTTCCTCATGCTCTGTAACAACAACAACAACAAATACCACAAACTCCAGTGAATGTTAGACGATCTTCAAGGATAAGTAGACCTCCAGAAAAAATTTCTTCCTCTTTGTATTATATTTTATTAACTAATACTAGTGAACCAAAATGTTATGATGAAGCTATGCAGGTGGATACCAAGGTTTACTGGGAGCATGGAATGGAAGAAGAAATGGACTCCTTGCTAAAAAATCAGACTTGGGAATTATGCAAGTTGCATGCAGGTAAAAAGGCTTTACCAAACAAATGGGTTTATAGGCTGAAAGAAGAGGATGGAGGTAAGAAAATATTTAAAGCTAGATTAGTTGTAAAGGGATTTGCACAGAAAAAGGGTAATGATTTTGATGAAATCTTTTCTCATGTTGTTAAAATGACTTATATTCGTACTGTATTAAATATTATGGCTGCTAAAGATTTTCATTTAGAACAACTTGATCTTAAAACAACCTTTCTCCATGGTGATTTGGAAGAGGAAATATATATGGAACAACCACAAGGATTTGAGGTCAAAGGTAAGGAGAAATTTGTGTGCAGATTGAAGAAAAGTCTATATGGCTTGAAGTAAGCACCTCGGCAATGGTATATTAAATTTGATAGTTTTATGGTTGAGCAAGGCTACAGTCGGTGTAATTTAGACCATTGTGTTTATTTTAAGAGGTTAGATGATGATAGCTACATTATCTTATATTTATATGTTGATGATATGCTTGTAGCGGGGTCTAACATGGATCACATAAGGGAGTTAAAACAGCAGTTAGCAAATTCATTTGCTATGAAGGATTTGGGGGTAGTAAAGCAAATCTTTGGTATAAAAATTACAAGAGATAGGAAAAATAGAAAATTGATTTTATCTCAGGGTGATTATGTTGAAAAGGTGTTACAAAGATTTCATATGGAGAATTCAAAAGCTATCAGCACACCTTTGCCTAGTCATGTTAAATTGACTAAGGATATGTGTCCAAAGACACAAGAGGAGGAAGAAAAAATGTCCAAGGTACCATATGCTTCAACTGTAGGTAGTTTGATGTACACCATGGTATGCACAAGACCAAATATTGTACATGTTGTAGGAGTTGTTAGCAAGTATATAATTCATCCCGGTGTTGAGCATTGGAATGCAGTAAAATGGATTCTCAAGTACTTGAGAGGTACATCCAATAAATGTTTATGTTTTGGGGGCTCTAATACTGATTTAAAAGGCTATGCTAACTCAGATTTAGCAAGGGATATAGATACCAGGCGGATTACCACAAGTTATGTATTTACAATTGGTGGGACAGTAGCGAATTAGATTTCTCGGTTGCAAAAGGTGGTTGTTTTATCCACTATGGAGGCAAAGTATGTTGCTACAACAGAGGTAGCAAAGGAGATGATATGGCTGCAACTTTTCATGGAAGAGTTGGGAAAACAATAGACTAAAAATTACTTGTTTACAGAAAGATAGAGTGTTATACATCTTGCAAAGAATTTTTCCTTGCACTCAAAAACCAAACACATACAATTGAGATATCATTTCATTCGATTAGTGTTGGAGGATGGATAGGTCAAGCTAGACAAAATACATACAGATGTCAATCTAGTGGATATGTTTACGAAAGCGGTGACACGGGAAAATTTGAACTCCTCTTCAGCTTCAATTGGCCTTAAAGGTTGAATTCAAGTATAATAAAGTAGCAGGGTCCAAGGTGATTATTTCCAGTGGGAGTTGTAAGTGTAGCGATGTCATCCAGGATCAGTCTCCAAGTGGGAGATTGTTGTGGTATGTGGCAACTGATCATGCTATACTATAGACCTAGCATGTATCCTTGTCGAGGTCCAAGGTCAAGCCAGGCCCCGAGCAGGGGTTTAGGGGCGGCAACCCCCGAGAAAAAAAATCCATTTTTTTTTCACATCATCACCGAAAAAGGAAAAATCACCGAAAAGGAAAAAATCGACTTTGTAAAAACCCTAATTTTGGAAGCTTCTAAAAAGCTTGTTATACACGGTTTGGATGGGGGTTGTAGTATGGCATTATTAGCAAGATTGTAATATGTTTTACACTGGATAATAAAATCTTTGGATGGCTGTGGTTTTGTGGATGTAGCCTGGACTGGGTGAACCATGTTAAATTCTTTGTGTTGTCTTGTTTATGCTATAATTTTTTGTGTGTTTCATTTCTCTATTTTATTGATCAAATCTGCATTTAACTGTTAGATATTTGTTTTCTAACCCTAACACAATCCCCTCATATTGACAAAGGTCGATTTGACCGTTGTCCACCTTGTACGAGTCAACGCCAAATAGCTGAAATATGGTATCACCTCTGGCCTTCACATTGTCTATAATGCTCTCACCATGTATGGGGATCCATAGGATCCGCCATATGTTCTCCAGGGTAACGGTGGCCTCGCCTATCGATAAATGGAACGAGGAGGTCTCACTCTGCCATATCTTCGCTAATGTAGTCGTCATTGCGAGGTGTGTCCTCACCTCAGGCATCTGAGCTAAGTGGCCAAATCTGATCGATTCAAGAAAAAACAACGCGTCGTCTGTCAAGTGTCTCCCCTAACACAAAATCCAGCTCATATGCTCCTTCGAGTAGAGCACTGGAAGGACATCCTACATCCAAAACACCCATGACATCAAAATTCATCAACTTGGCATGATTTTAAAAAAAAAAATCCTCAAAAAGCAAAGGAAAGTTGACTTTTGCAAAGGCAATGCTCCGTCATTTTGCAAAAGCGACACTAAAATCAAAAGTGACGCTATATGTCAAAAGCAAGTTGGCATTTCAAGGCAACGTTGGACTCTTCTGGGACCGCGCGATGCAATCTTGCAAAGGCTAGTCAAGATTTTTCTCGCGACTCTAAGATCCTATAGCATCGTGTGATGCTATGTTGCAAACACAGGTCGGCATGCACAAAGGCGATGCCAACTGTAACAATTGTGGCACCCTAGGGGATCACTTTTGATCGACCTAATTATTCCATAATAAATGCATCAAAATCACATAAAATGAGAAATTTTTTGAAAGGCATACCAAGGGTTCTATGTCCTGAGGCCACTGGAACTTGTGAACCTGATCTATCCGATGTCTGGGGAGCACATGAGCTGCCATTCCATCAGCACCTTAGAGGAAAAAATCAAGATTTCTAAAGGCTAGGAGTGCAAATGATTTGAAAATGACCCTCCTAACCCTATTTATGCAAAAAAATTAGGGTTTTTTGGGTATTTTTTAGGGTTTTTGAGCCCATTTAATCTATTTTTTGTCGAACAAAGCCCGTCTTCATCACCATAAGCTTAATTTCACATCCTGTGGGCAATTTTCTGTGTCTGTGTCCTTATTGAACCTTTTCGTGAGTTCAACCTAATTTTGTAATTTTCGCTCAATCTCTCAAGGGGGTAGTGTAGTAGCATAATTTATTCCACTAGGCAGCAGTGGGGCATCCAAAAAAATAGGAAATTTTTGAATTTTGATCATGGCAATGTTATTCTTTGAACCAATGCAGCAGGTACCTCGCTTCAAAGAGGGGAAAAATGTAGACACCAAAAAATGTCCTAATTAATACTATGCATCTAATTCTGATAAATTAACACCATTTCTTCCTAAATCACTTCAAATTCATCATTTCAATAAATAATCAACATTATTTAGTTAAATTTAGCAAATTCAACTATTAATCAAATAATTAATTTTATTGATTAATTCACCCTTCTTCTAACTAATATTCCTCATATTTAATTAAATCAAATCATTTAATTAAATTAAATCCTCTCATTTGATTAAAATCAATCAAATAAAATTTCATAATCCTCTAATTCACTCCAATTAATTAATTTTGGATTAACTAATCCCAAATCACCTTTCTAATCATCATTAATAATTCCTCCAGCTTTTAACTCCTCAAGAGTTAAATCAACCCGTGGTCAACTAACCAAGTTGCCAATGAAAATAATTTCTATTAATTATTTAATTCCTCTATTTTCCCTCACCAAGGCATATTCCAAAGAATATTCCTCTCAACAACCTCTCATTCAATTTCCCTCCAAAGGTTTTCAAAAACCTTTCACATCCTCAATAACTCCTCTTACAAATGCAATAAATTCTCTTACATCCTCTTAAATCTCAACCAATTTCATTCAATTCCTCTTACAACCTTTCAAATCCTCAACCAATTTCATTTACTTCTCTTCCATCCTCCTCCACTCACAAATTTCCCAAAATGTGCTCCAGATTCCTCAAATAGAATTGTGACACTTGGCACATTCCTATTGGCTCCAATTTTATCCCACATTGATCAAATCCTCACATTATTCAACCCTTAGCTTCTATAAATAGAGGCATCCTTTTCATAATATGGATCCACAACTTCAAGCATTATCACTATAGGCATTTCAATTCATAGCAATCCATCACTTTCATCATTTTTAATCAAGTTATCACCATTTTGAGCCATTTCCACGCTTGGAATCACATTCAACATCAAGCTTATCAATTGGGATTGGGAAAGGGCTTCCTTTTCACTTCAAAGGAGCGCCACTCCCCCTAGGGGATTGAGGCTTGGTTAACTTAGTTGATTACATGCTTTTATTTGTTTTATTTTATGTTTTAACTTCATGTTTTCATCTTTTTTCTTCCAAGAATCTCATAAGGAACACTAGATTGATATTTCTAACATGTTTAACAAGTGTTTTTTGATCTTATGTGAGCTTGTGCAGGTTTGGTGTTCACAATATGACTACAAATTTAAAGTCAAAACCTATTCCTCATTCAATCCTATCCATCCATCAATCTATCTATCTTGGGCCTTGATTTCTCTCATGGAAATTATATAAATGAGAGGCCTTTCATCCCATTTGAAGAATCTTCTCTAATTCTATTGTTATTTTGTTGTATTTCCCATCTACTTCTCTCATTTTTTACCCAATCTTCTATTATTATATCCTCATGACATCTATTTTATTATTCATCATATCAATCCTATTATCATGTTATTGGTTTCATAAGCAACCACATTCCTCCATCTACACATCAAGTGGAGCTAGGGTGCACTCTACTTCAAGCTCTATATAAGGAGAAAGAAGGGTTTTAGGTGAAGGTATTCTTTGCATATTATTTGATCTTCTATTTTACTTACCTTTAATATTTTTATCGTCTTCATTTTGGCATGCTCGGTGGGAATCTCATCCCCGTTTAATTTTTTTTAAAGTTTTGTTAACCCCATCTTGCTTGTTTTTAGTTCTTTTATATATAAAAAAATTTTGGAGCTCACTTTTGTAAGATGAAGGAAAAATACTAGGGATTCAAATATTTCATCATGTCTTTCAAATGGTTGTGAAATTTTCTATATTTTTTAATTAAAGTTTGTGGATGATCTAAGGATGCTCCAGTAAACCAATTAGGTTTATATCATCAATATTCAATGAGTTATTACCATTTTACATGATTTTTCATAAATCAAAAATTTAGGTTGTAAATCAATGAATTTTTTCCAATTTTTTTATATTTTAAAAAAATTCTCAAAAATTTAATAGGGTTCTAATCTTTACATTTTTATTTTGAAGTTGAAAATTGATGAAATCATCAAATCTATGTCGACTTGGTATTTCTCATAAATATGCTTTTTATGGCATAAATTAATTAGTTTTTGAAATATTTTCCATTTTTGGAAAGCTCTCAAAATTTTAGCGAGGGTTTTTTCTCTATATTTTTAATTTTTGGCTCCAAAATAATGCAAAACAATAGGATTTAGTTAACTATGTGAAAAGAAAAAAATATAAAATTGGAATCTTGTGATAAGCATATATTTTCTTTACATCTATTTTGCTACATTATAACATTACTTTCTAATACTTTTAGGGGTTTTATTATCATTTCTAAACTATTTTATTGCAGTAAAATCTCTTATCCAAGACTAACTATCAAAGTATTACCATCTTTCTTGCATATTTTCTTATCCAAGACTTTCTTTTGTCCACTAATCTAGGCGCACTTATTTTTAAAGGTTAATGATTTTTTTTTGTTTCTTGGGTGAGTGGTGTGTATTCTCTCCTCTTGCACCTTTGTGTGATCTTGAGGATAAAAAAAATCACTTACCTTTTTTCTTTCCATTTAATTGTTATACCAAGGAACCTAATGTGTGTATGCTCTCACATTATATTTTGTACAATCTTGGGTGACTAAAAACACTTGGATCATTCCTTCTAAGAGGTCTACATATGGATTTCATCACCCTAAATGATGAATTCAACTCTTGTGTTCTAAAAAAGTATAAAGAGTGAGGTGAATCAAAAGACACCTCTCTTGGAAGTGGAATCTTTTCAATTTGGGCTAAGCCTTCAAGAATATTATACCTTGTAGAAGTGAAGGTGGAGAGTGAATTACCCTTTGCTCCTAGTTTTTTGGAATTATTCCCTTTTATCAATGGATTTTTCCTTATGTACCCTTGAGGTATTTATAGGACTCTCTAGCAACCTTTTTCATTCTAGAATAAGACCATTTGATTGTTGATTAGTATGGTGCAATGTACAATATCATGGATCAAGTTACTCACCATGTATCTCACTAAGTAGAGATAAAATCTCTTGGGGAAAAGTCTTAGGACCTCCAAATAAGGGGAAAAGGTGAGCCCTTGTTCTATGGTGTTCATATCTCTCGACTCTTGAAAGATAAGTGTCTTGAACTAAAACTAAGGTATTAGTATTTGGTTGGTGAGCTCACACTAAGTTAACACTCCTACTTGAATAATTTTAGGACTTATTCAAGTGTTTGGTGTGTCTTCATTTTCTAAACTAGTGCATAACTATCAATCCAAATTAATCAAGCCACTTTGTTTGTTTGTGTGTTTTCAAACCTACCTCCTAGTCAAGCACGAAAAACCTCCATCCAAATCCAACCATTCTCCCTAGCGTTTCATCCAAATATATTTATCTAATTCATCATCTCATCTTAATCATCCATCTTGTCCTAATCATCTCTAATTATCCAATCCACCTAATCCCAACAATCCTAATCATATCAATCTATATCCAATCCATCCGTAATCCATCATTTAGGAACATTGATCCTATTAAATTTTCCTAATCTAATCAAGGTCCTAATCCTTATCCTAATAATCCGCCATTCATTTATCCTCCATAATTCACATCAAAATCCACCTCTCTTAATCCAATGCCTTATCTCATCTATGTCTTAATTATCATCTATCCATTAGCATTTCTTTAATCTACATCCTTCATTATCATCTTAACCCAATCCCCTTGTCAAAATAATCTCATTCCAACCAAATCCCAATCTACTCCATCTAAACCTTATCAAGACAATCATTCATTATTCATCTATATATCTCAATCAAGCATCCAATCCCCAACCCTTAATCAAAAATCATCCTTTTACTATTAAAACTTGTTTAAGGACTTAATATCCTTTAGACCTCATATCCTTTCATCATCATATAAATTCTTCACCTAATGATCCTAACCCTAATCTACTATCATCCATTTCAAATCCAATATCCTAATCAAAAATCAAGACCTTAAGTTGAACTCATCCTTAATCCAAACTTTTTAGAATATTAGTCTATCTTAAGTATAGTTATTAAATCCCATCAATTCCTACTTAAGAACTTTACCTATCTTAAGTAGAAATCAAATCCAATTATCTCTTACTTAATATTACTATTTTATCTTAAGTATAGATAATCATCCCTAGTCAAATCAAATCATTTTAAGGTTTTAAAATTTGATCCCTAAATCTAATCTTATCCTCCATCTTCATCCATAGGTCCTAGTATTCTAGTCCCCAATCCTTCTATAATTCATCATCCTAATTTCCACCCTTATTCACAATAAATCTAAAAATATCCTCTTTTAGTCAATCCTCTACCATTTCTAATCATCTAATTTATCCTCCATCTAATGTAATTTATTTTGATCCCCTCTCATCCATCCCAACCCAATCCAACATCATGAACTAATTTTCTACCCAAAAAGACCAAAAATAACACTCAAGGTCAATCCTAATTACATTGATGATGATTATTGTCTCTTTGACCAACTTGAATATGATTATGAGAATGAGGATAGTCTCGTTGACCAACCTGAATATGTTATTTATGATGATAATAAGGATCTTATGGACCAAAATTATCCCTTCCTATCCCCTATTACTAATTCTATCCTTTCCTACTATTTTAACAGTGATACGAAGGCTATGGATATATACCTCCTTAGTATTATTGTCAAAATTTCATCCTCCCCATCCCCAACCAAATCCAATTCATCTCATATTACTCATTTTTCCCCTTCCTTTGATAAGGGAAACCAAACCCCCATCATAAGTTCCCTTCCAACCCCATCCACATCCTATTCCCCATCCCTACCTCCCTCTTATCTCTCACCTATATAACCCCCATCCAACATCCACACCTCCATCTCCAGCCTTGTACAAGATCCCCATCACCTCCACCCACAATCTAAATTCCTTATCCTATCCTTCTCCAAGCCATAGTACTAGCCCTTAATTTAATCCTAATTCCCTAGGCCATAATATTAATCCTCCAATACATCATCCTAATCCTCTATTTAATGTTAATTCTTCATCTAATCCTAATCCTCCAAGCCATAATCATAATCCCTCACCAAATCCTAATCCTCCAAGGCATAATCCCAATCCTCCATCTAATAATAAGTCCATATAAGCTTTAACCATTTAATCCTAAATTTTTCCAAGGATTATTTGGAAAGAATGGTAAATCCCCACCCTCAAACAAAGTTTCACAATCTTCCCATGTCATGCATCCACCTCCATATCCTCCAAATCAATACAAACCAAAATCCCCTAAAGATAATTAATCTCATATCCCTCCATATACCAAAGTTGAATATTCTATCTAACACTCCTTCACCACACCACCCATACAAATCCAAACATGACAAGAGGTTTTTCCAAAGGATGCTACCATAAAGGCCCCTTTAAATCAAGATAAAATTGTCTCATCCACATCATCACATAATACCCTTCCATCTTAATATCCCAACATCCCTTATGATCCATATTATGATTCCTCTACAAATCAAGATCAAAGTGTGTTCCCATCTCCATCTCAAGATCCTAACATCCCTCCTACTCCCTGTCCTGATATCATTCCTAATCAAGATTTAAGTATTCATTCCACTCCAACTAATGATCCAATTCTATCTCATGATTCCATCCTTCCCACTCCATCCAATGATCCCCTTCCACATCAATATCAAAGTATCATTCCTAAACCCACTCATGATCAACTTCCTAATCAATATCAAGATATCCCTTGCATACAATCTCCTAGTCCCTCTCCATGTCAATATAAAAGTGTCCTGTCATCCCTCTATCATGATCCCCTTATAAATAAAGATCAAAGAGCTCCTTGTAATACCCCTCAAAATCATCTTCCATCTCATTATCCCCTCCCTTCCACTCCATCATATGATCCTCTTTCTGATCAAGATCAAGACATTCCCCCTCCTCCCCCTCATGATCCTTCCCCAATTCAATATCAAAGCATCAATTCATCTCCATGTCATGATCCTAATCCTCAAAAAGATCTCTTCACCCCTATCCAAAATATCCATGAAACCAACACTTATCAAATGATTTCTTCCACTTTCTTCCAATTTGGTTTCCTCCAAGAACGTATAATTCCTTCTATATCATATCCCCCTCAAAATGGACTCGGGTATTGCTTCCATAACAAGTAGTATCCCATTGTAAAAGGGATTTGTAAAACCATACAATATCAAGGAAAAGGGTTAGAACTCCATTAAAAAGGAATCTTGGAACCCCTCCATAAAGAATCAAAAATCATAATTAAAAACCATGTGGATTGCCAAGTTACTCATAAAACAAATGCATCTACAAACATCTATATTCCCTAACATACCACATATCAACACATTAACCCATCATCCTCACACCAAAACATCTAACACAAGGGTGTTGCACTTATGCACTATACTTTTGAATATCCTCAAAAAAGTGAGAATTAACTCATTAGGTTCATCTTGATTCTCAACTTTGTAAAAGAATTGTTTCCATCAAGAATGTTTAGGTTGATCCAATAGAATTCATACACATAAGAACAATTAACTTAGACTAGTTTAATGATGATATTTTCAGGGTTATGTAATTTGAAATAATAAAATATATAAATATAGATTAAATTTGGTAAATAAATGGTACGTATCTTTGTGACCGGATAATTAATATAATATAGATATGGTGTTGAAATGTGAATGCCTTGGGATTAGAAACATAATATTATAGTTTATGATTTACATTGAGATTATAATATTTTGTTTTCTTTGTGAAAGGCTTGGCATGGGGATTGTGGTCAAGTTTATACTCATAGAAATTTTGTATATCTATATATTTGATTTGATTGTCTATACAAATTTTCTTATCTACTCACTTAATTCGGGTCTCTACATATTTTCCCTTTTCATGTACATGGGGATTGATAGTATTTAAGCATGCCTAGGATTGTTGTTAGTGTTGCAAGGGGAAATGTTCTACTAGGTAACCCTTAAAGAAATTAATTAAACAATCAAAGACACCAACCTTCAATCAGTCATATGCTCCTAATATGATTGTGTGGGTCTATATTTATTTCATCACACCAATTGAAATGTAATGTGAATGATATGCCTTAGAATATTAGGATGAAAGATAATGAGATAAGATGTGTAAATAGATTTATTGAATTTCTTTAAATATAATAATATAGCAATAAATCATACAAATGGCCTTTGATAGGAAATGAAATGGTCAGATCCAACCAAAATTTGAATTCAAAATGTTTACTTCCATAACTGTGGGGTTTTATGTTTAGTTTACCCTTAGTAAGAGTCAACAAAAATCCAAATTTTAAAGGGTCAATTCTATACAATAGGCTCAACCTCATGACCATATTATAATTGACCTTGAAGATGAAAAAAAGAGGATAGATCAAGCTTGGTGATAGCTTGTGGATATAATTGACCTATTTTTTCTCATTCCTCTATAGTTGACCATATGTCATCCACTTCTACACATGTTCCCACACATTGGCATTTATTATGACTATCATGCCAAAACATTCATTCCTTGCATTGAAATTAGAATTTTATCTTGAGTCAATCTCCTAATGCAAGATCAATATCACATTACATGAAAATGAACATTTAATTTATACATTTTAAATTCAAAAAATTTCAACTCCCACCATTTTATTTCTACCATGAGCCAACTTGGTACATATTTCTTGTGATAATTTATATGTACTGGTATTTAGATATGCCTATTTAGACATTAATTATCATTTGAGAATCATCTAGTAATCAGTGAAATCCTAATCTAGCATACTGTTATCACGGAATCTAGCAGCGCTCGTTCCATGGATAACCCCCTACGAAACTTGTCTATTTCCTAGGATTCGTGAAGTTCAAGTACGCATAACGAAGTGGTTTTCAAGCTACCTCAAAATGCGTTCCAAAGTCTTGAATAGTCAATTCAAGCATTCCCCCATGTTCGCCTCGCGAAGACCTTCGAAACGAGCTCCTTCGCGAAGTCTCACTGTTCGTACTTAGTGAATTGCGAAAAGTGCAGTGGCACTGAAAAAGTGCACTCCTGCCCTGAAGCCAAAATTTGGCTAAGTACAAAAAGTGCAGAGGCGCTAAAATTTAGCGCCCCTACATGAAGTGATTTTTCTAAAAAATGTAATAGCGCTAAATTTTAGCGCCATTACACTTTTTCCTGACACTTAAACTTTTTCTGGCTCTGGCACGTTTCTTCATGATTTTCGCACTTTTCGTCAATCGTGCCACTTTTCGTGCCTAAATTTATTGCTTGACTTGAGTTAGGTTTTCAATTTTCTCTTTCACTTAAAAGTGTTTTATTTCGCCATCTTCATTGTTTATGGTCTTTGTTCTTCTCGAGCCGCAATCACATGTTTTGGAAATTCCAAGTTCTTCTCCGGCGTTTTTCGCATTTCATCTTTGTAAGTTGTTACCCTTGCTTTCTCTTTATTCTCCAATTTCAATGGCAACTCCATGCAGACAAACAATTTGCAAACCCCAAGCGTCGTTTTCATGCTCTGTTACATCTGTTTTACAAAATCATGTCTCAGATGCAGAAGCGCTAAAATTTAGCGCCCTGACATGTTGAACATTAAAAAAAAATTTTAACTCTGAGAGATGTAAGGGCACTAAAATTTAGCGCCCCTGCATCAAAACTGGAATTTCCAAAATGTAAGGGTGCTGAATTTTAGCGCCCTTACACTTTTTTTTTCCAGACTTAGTCATTTTTTGTGCAATGGTGCTGAATTTCAGCACCTTTGCACTTTTCTTCCAGACTTAGTCATTTTTTGTGCAATGGTGCTGAATTTCAGCACCTTTGCACTTTTCTTCCAGACTTAGTCATTTTTTGTGCAATGGTGCTAAATTTTAGCACCTTTACACTTTTGGCAGTTTTTATCTTAGTCTCTTCAAACTTGCTTTGTTTCCATTCCGAACCCCATTTCTTCGTTCCTACATCGTTTTGAGTGCCTAGTTTCTCGCTTCACGCTTCCCAATGCTACTTTTTCTGCTAACGCCTGTGTATTCACCATCCTTGCAGTTTCTCTCCAGATCTCGTCAAGTGATCCCGAAGGTGATGTCCTTTGATCTTGGTTCTTCCAAATAAAAAGTTCATGCAGGAGACCAGGAAGAAGTATGAAGACTCTGCGCCCAAGCAAAGAAACATGAAGAAGCTTCCTATTCTCCAGTGTTAGACATTTCCGGTGCATCCCATTATGCATTTTGTAAATATTTCTCAACATTTTCGAATGTCATTTTGTAAATTGTAATTACACCAAGTCAAAGATGTAATATTTTCAAAACAAATTACACTTTGACTTTGGTCAAAGTTAGGTGAGATCTCCTAAAATCGCTCACCTAACTTTCCTGATTTTCTCAATCTCTTTCCTTCTTTTGCTCATCCCTCTTTCTATATAATGTGAGGGATTTTCATTGTAATTTTATCTTTTAGCCTTTTGCAACGAAGTGCTGCCCTTTTGTAAGCAAATTTGTGAAACTTTGCGTTCATGCTTTGTGAATGAGATTCGATTAATAAAGAAAAGGATTGCAAACCAAACTTTGCGTTGGATTCGATACTTTTGTGAGTTAATCTGATTTGGTAGTGATTAGTTCGAAGAATCTGAAAGACTCTAAGTAGTTGATGTAAACTTTGTGTTACATTCGTTATTTAGATTGCATTGTTATTTTTGTTTATCATTGGTTGAGTGATCTACAAGACTTTGTGCTTGTAATCTTTCATGCTCTTGCATGTTCTTGTCGAAGGATCTACAAGACTTTGTGCTTGTAATCGTTCGTGCTAATTGATACTTTTGTTGGATGATCTACAAGACTTTGTGCTTGTAATTGTTCATGCTAATTTGAGGAATTGCTGCGTCTAAGAATACTTTGTGCTTCTAACGTGACAAACGGTACTTCTGCACGGATCCAACACTGAAAAAGCTACGGAACGACTTTGTTCCTTCGTGAGCTTTCCCTTTTTACTTTATTTGTTTGTTATTTAATCACTTCTGGTATCTCTACGCTTCGCTTTGACGAGATAGAGATATTGGCATTACTGCTAGTTGTTCGTTTCAAGTTATCAAGAATTCTGAACTTCCAACAAGTGAAGCATTGTAAACATCTTCTCTGAAAAAAGAGAGAAGGATGAATGTAACACACCCCCCCACTCCGTGAATTTTGTGTACATTTTGTAATTATTTGTTTGATTTACTATCGCTTCTGTTAGCAGTAAGAAGGGTGCCTCCCCTTTCCGAGAGGAGAGATTCACATCTCACATAGCTGTGGCTGAAGTCCAAGTTGTGTAATCTATCGAAAGCTGATTACATAATTTTCACCCAACACATACAAGGATGGCCCATTGTAGGAACACTTCAATTAGAGAAATAAAAAGAATTTATCTACATCAAAAATCAATCCTAGGACATTTGCATGCATGTATACTATTTTCCAACATTTTCCAACGTTTTAAAGTTTTTCATTCAAGGGATTTGGCCTAGGACAGCGATCTAGTGGCCTCTCCTCAAGCTATTTTTAAATACTATTAGTCCTTGATATTTAGCAAGAAGCATACTTTAAGGTAACTAAAGAATAGAGTTGTGAGGTTTACAAAATAAAATCTATAGGTCCAAAAATAAATTTGTATCATTCATCCAAGCATAGTTCTAAATTTACACAAAATCTATGATAAAGGTTATACACAAATTACCTATTCTTCTATACCAAAGAATTAGTATCTACACTAGATTAAATCTATTCATCCACATCAATTCCAAAGACAAGTACCATAGTTTTTCTCATGTACTTTCCTAAAATAGCATTAATTGTTTGGTTATAAATTCCTAGCTACTACATTAACTAGTCCAATTTGATTTGTGCCTATATGTATTTGATTTTATTAGTGTGTATTAAGCCTAAAGCTTTGGTGTAGTCACGATGAGGGGGTCTTATCAAACAACCCAATCACACAACCAAAATAAGAAATATCTACTTAAAATAATAAAATTTAAATATTTATTCATATGCCAGATTTAATTACTCAAGATTACAATAAAATTAATTCAAATAAATAATTTTATAATTCAAATCACTAGCCTTCTAAAATAATTTGTCTTCAAAATATCCCAATCAACATACCTAAAAATCCTATATAATAAAAAATTCTTCTCCATCAAACTTTGAAATTCATGTTTTTCCCCCTTTCAAACCCCTAGGAATGTCATCTTCCCTCTTAATATACTCTTTGAGCATGGTAGTTCAACCATCTCAAGAAGATAGTTCAACCATTGTTTGAGACCTTCCATTTAATTTCTCCATAGGCTCAAATTCTTTGTTGTTCTTACATTTCAGGGGTTCCCACTCCAATGGGAACCAAGAATTGACACCTTTTCAATAGTTTTTACCCATTTAGGAACCATCTAATATGTTTTATTTTTCCTTCAATTGTAAAGGTTACAAACTCACCATCTCACTAAATATATTTTCTTCCTCAATAACCTATAACTTGCTTTACATTGAGATAGCCATTGATCAAAGATTTTGATCTCATTGGGAATTGAGAACCACCACTTAATCGAGGGTTCCTACCCCAATAGGAACTATGCTAAGCTTTGTCACTTGGTTGAGGGTTGCAACCTTACTAGGAACCAAGCACCAATTCCTTCATTGAAGGTGCAGGTTCTTACCTCAAGAAATTTTGGAAAGTTCCTCTTAATTATTTTTCAAGGATTTCATCCTCTATGGGAACCAAGCACTATGTACTTGGTTGGGGGTTCCTACCCCAATAGGAACTAGCATCCTTGGTCTGTGTTATGGTTTCCAAGGGAACCCAACACCAAGCACCCCATCAAGGGTTCCATATGGATCTTATAGCAACACCAATTCATGGTTCCTTCTTAATCCTTGTCAAGGTTCCATCCTCAATGGTAACCCAACACCAAACACCATATTAAAGATTCATACCCTTTAATAACTATGATCAAAAGTAGCTTAGGTGAAAATGAGAAAAAATTCAAAGCAAGTACACATCAACTAGCAACTCGTCTTCACCAAGCAAGGAATTGGGGACTTTTTTGAGCTAGCGAGGGTTCTTATAACACCCAAAACCTTCAATTGGTTCTTAGTGCTAACCAAAGCTCTAAATACTCATAACTTGGTTAATTGCACTAATGTTCACCAAATTAAACCTGTAACTACCCATTAAGTCCTACATGATGATGTTCTCAGTTTGCACAAAATTTATTCCAAAAGAAAAAGACTACCAAAAACCAACATAAAAAAAAAAAAAAATCAAATTGGAACCTAAAAATATTTTTGGTTGACATAGGATTGCTTGTGAACTTGAATGCTCCTGCATCAGCTTGACCTTGGATTCTATACCTTCATTATTTTTATGGTTTTAAAAATGTGGTTTTTGATCATATCATTATTTTTTATATCTTTCTAGGCTTTGATTCCTATTTTTTAGTATTCTATATATAGAGTTTTATCCTTTGTTGCAATAATGTTTTTACCCACCCTTGGCTACCTCCTTTGAGGTTTCATTTTTATATTGGATATACCTCTAATATTAATGGTTTTAAAATCTAAAAGTGAAATTTTATGCCTTATTTGTCCCTCTTTCATCATTTTATTTATGAAAAAAGTTACTCATGATCTTAGGCTCTCATTAAGAAGGAGTGATCATCTAAATGATGTCATGCGATCCAATCCAATGAACTTGAAATTTATTTGAATTATAATATTGAGAATAATATGGAGGATTATGATTATGACACCCACATGGCACACAAGTTATTTTTAAGAACAATGCTAGTTTTTCTTATGTGAAAATTCATAAAAAACTACAAAATATGATTCTTAAAGTACTTATCAACAGAAGCTAACAGTTCAACATCCAATAATAACACACAAATGGCCATATGGAGTGCATGGGTAGGAAGAGGAGAGAAGTTGGTGATTTTAATTCTTCCTGTGGTGATGGACAGGGAGGGGCGGATTCTAACAATGAGGATGCAGATTATTTGCTTGGGTTTGTGTGGTCTCTTCTCCATTTGTGTTGGGTTGGATTTGTGATACTTATTGGGTTTTCTTGGTTGCATCTGTAGGAAACTTTGGCTCTTGCTACACGCCATTTGGGTGAGACTGTTGGGGCTTAGGCTTTTGTCCTTTCCTACATCTTTTCTTGGTGTGGAATCGTTCTTTCTTTTGGTAAGGAAGCTTCCCTGGATCTCTTTGCTTGTTCTTGCATTGGGGAGGTGCTCTTGTTTGTGCTTAGCATTGGTTGGTTGTGTTCTTGTGGTAGCTTGTGGGGTTCGAGGGTCTTTATATCCTCTTCTGGAGTTGACCAATTTAAGTTGGTAAGTTTTATTTTGCTTTTGGAGACTCTCATACGGTGGTGTTGTGAATGGATTTATTCTTGCTAGGAGTGTCTATTTTGATTGGGGGATGGGATTTTTCCCTCTAGTACTCTACTTTCATAGTTTCCTTGGTAGCTTTTGGTTGTCGTGGGGTTGGTGGGCCTCAAGAGGTTGGGATTTAAAGATTTTTCTACTATGGAGGTTGTGGTGGAATCATCTTTTTCCCTCCATACTGTTGTTGGAAGTGTTTTCCTAGAGAGTAGAAGTTGTCCCTTAAGAGATTGGGTGGTTTGGTGCCCCTTTTGGTTCTTAATGTTTCATTTGTGGAAGGGGTTTGTTTTTTTTTATAGAGGACTTTTTGTTGTTCTCTATGATTTTTCTCTTGACTTGCTTGTATGCTACGATCTATGTCAAGCCCTAGGTTTTCATGATTTGGAGGGGTGTCTCTACTCCCTCTATTTTTGAGGTGGAGATCCTTGTTATTCTGATGGTGTTGGTACAATTTGGTTTGATAGTGTTCCTGTTGCAGAATGTTGTGTTGTGGGTTAGGTGGCTTCATGTCTTATGCTTATTTGCCCTGACTTCTAAGCTTCTTCAAATGTTTATGCTCGTGGCTCAATGGTTTCTCTTCTCTTGGTTTATGGCTGAGATGTGTTATCTTGCTTCTCCATGCTTCGATTTGCTACTTTACTAGAGGATTTAATGTCATTCCTTTCTTTGGGGGTTGTTGGTTTCTTTCTATTTCCATGATGGTTGTCTTCTATGGAGGTGGATATTACTCCTTCTAAGGTAGATACCTCTCCTATTGAGGTGGAGAGGGGTGTTGTGGTCCTAGTGGGTAGTTCTTTCT
The DNA here is from genome assembly GCA_007258455.2 of Sequoia sempervirens. Taxonomy (NCBI): domain Eukaryota; kingdom Viridiplantae; phylum Streptophyta; class Pinopsida; order Cupressales; family Cupressaceae; genus Sequoia; species Sequoia sempervirens. The sequence goes on from VDFB02347859.1 coordinate 57,399, forward strand.
CTAGTGGCAAAGGTTTTCATTTCATCCTCTCATATAGAGGGGATCCCTCTCTTATTGAGGTAGACATTGGGTTTGTGGTTTTATAGGACGAGATCCATGTGAAGAATGTTTCTCTTCAATGTTTAGTTTTGATTTCTAACTTCCCTATTGAGGTGGAGAGTTCGGATTTTGTGGGTTTTGTTGTTAAGTGTTTTGCTACAGTCTGGTTGTTACAGGCTAATGGTTGTCGAGCTGTTCTAGGAGGTTTTTGTGTCTTGTTTCATTTCCTAACTGACTCAAGCAATGCTTTTGTTCTGATTGGGCTTTAGCTCCCTATTCCTGGTGTTTTGGGTGAAGGTTCTCTACTTAACCTTATGTTGTTTTTGTTCTGTTGTTGATTGGATACTGGTTATCTATATGTATCTTTAAGTAGTGTTGTTTCTTCGGTTGGGTTTTGGGTCTCTGTCAAAACCTACTTGTTATTGGTTTTGGTTCCATTCAAAACTTGTTGTAAATGGCTTTGGGTCCATTAAAAACCTATTATAAATGGTTTTAGGTCCATTCAAAACCTACTATAAATGGTTTCAAGTCCATTCAAAACTTGTTTTTCCCTTAATCAAAACAAATTACAAGGGTTAGAGTTCTTGCAAGCTATAATTGCTATGATTACTTCATCTACCATTTTTTTAGGCGCATCTACTTTCTCTATCTCTCTTCTACCAAGATTCCATATTACATAATTATCTAGTCCACTACCATTGTTCATCCCCATAGTATCACCCCTACATCTACTAGTGTCCCACCACATGATGTCTTTCCATTCTCTACCTTCATCTCACAATATATCCTTCCTCCTAATAGTACACCTCTTGAGATACCCAAATTCCCCATGATATATTACATGCCTTTATTCATATTTCATCTATTATTAACCCACATACTACATCCACTAATTTTTTTGTATGTCATTACTAATTCATCTCTCAACTCTTTGGTATGTCCACCCTTATAGATATTAGTGATACACCATCTATTCATATTCCAAAAACTATTCCCCCTTCTCAAATTATGAATCATACTATTTTCCCTTCCCAACCCATAATCATACAATTTTTCTATCAAACTTCCAAAACCAATATTTCTTATAATGTGATTCATCCATCTCTAGCTATGAACTCATATCTTTCTTCACAACCCCATTATGCCTCCTCCATTATTTTACATGCATCCAAAACAACCTTATTATCCACCTCTACCTTAGATACACTATTATAAGAGATGGTCAATCTTAAGAAGGAAATCCACATCGAAAAGGAGAATCAAGTGCTCATATACATTCCTTTATAGATAAGTATGCATAAAATTTATGTTTGAGGATAATATCTTGGACAATTTGTATTCCATCCATTAAAATAAGAGAACATGTAATTAATGATAAGTGTGTTTATTAGGGAAAACTTTAGTGGCGAATCTTCACCAATTGGCGAATTCTAGGAATCGGCCAAGTTGAAATTGGCAAATTTCTTGCACCCAACAGGGTGTCCAAATCACCTAGATTTTATGAACTATGGGTCCAATGCATGTCCATTCGCCAATGAGTTTTTTTATGAGGCATATTTAAGCAACAAATTCACCATTTTCAAACTACGCATTTCAATTGGACCGACTAATATTTTCGCCTGGAATCCTGAAAACATTTAATAAAACACCTACATATTCGCCAATACTATTAAAACAACATTATATCAGGACCCATCTTGCCAATCAAAATAGTTTCTTTTGAAGATCCATTTTTCCAATTAAAATTTATAAATAGTTGCTTATGAGGACCTATTTCACCAATAACATTAAAAAATAATTACATTTGAGGACACATTTTGCCTTGAAAATTACAATGTATCGTTGTATAAGCACGCGGGATTTGCCAAATTTTTAATATACCATTTAAAAATCCCGCAGAATTCGCCAAATATGGAATCATAGATTGATATAAATAAAATTGAAAGTTTCATTTATTCTTACACATTTCGTTTGGTTCTAAGGTTCTACTTCTCGATTCAGAAGTCACCGAAAGCCGAAAATGTAGACTTAAAGGTGAGTGATCATTTCTTCATAGTGTTATTAGTTATAATAATAAGTTTTCTTTATCTCTTTTCCATTCTTTCTTCAGTCTTAAAGATGATATTGAGTAAGGAATGGGATCTATATAATTATTCTCTATCCTTAAACAAGAAGACATTTTTTTCCAATTTTTATTAGAAATTTCAAAGTGAGAGATGAATATGTTGAGTGACTCAAGCAACAAGGGTAAGGCTCTTGCCACTCCTCAAGGTGGTGAAGAGACTCATGTCACTCCTTAGACTCATGTTGCTCCTTTGGGTGGTAAGGCTCTTGCCGCTCCTTAGACTCCTGTCGCTCCTTAGGGTGGTGAAGAGACTTTTGCCGCTCCTCAGGATCCTCAAGGTGGTGAAGAGACTCTTGTCGCTCCTCAGGGTGGTGAAGAGACCGGGAAGCCATCAAAATGCCAAAAACTTAGACAGACCATGTATTCTTACTTTTAAATTGCCAAAGCTTATGATCCATCAGGTCAAGATGGAGCTACATCATCAACTCTTCCACCAAATATTGGTAGCATTCACAATACCTCTCTGCCACCGAAAGGTCAAGTTGAGATTGTCATTGATTTAAATCAAAATGTATCAAATCAAGATGGCAATACCACAGAAGATGTTCCAAGGGATACCGTGGGCCCGGTTAGCTAGAGTGAGATAATTGACTTGGATGAGGATGATGATGTTGCTAGCAAGAAAAGAAGAAGCAAATCAAAAATGGGGCATGAGTGGTAAATGACAAGGAATTTTCAACTTGCTTGGTTGTCAAAGTACCCATTCATGGTACCAGTGGGGATTGAAAATGCAAATGATATTGAAAAGGCAACATTGGGCAAATGTAAGATTTGTAGTTGGAAATGTGGAAGAGCTAAGACGTTGCAACTAAAGATTGACACTATAGAAAAGCATATCAGTAAATTTTATGAAAAACAAATCATAGACGAAAAAGAACAATTAGTCATATGATGGAAATAAAAGGAAGAATGTCTTCATGTTATGTATGCCACGGATTATGAAGAGCATGAAAAAAGAATATCAAACATTGCTGCATGTAAAGGTACACTTGAGGCTCAATTTGGAAAACCAATGGAAGTAGGAAATATGTCAAAAACTGTTCAGATGAGTGTTGTTTTTCATATTTTTTTCAGAGGTCATCCTATGACAGACTACCCAGAATATTATGGTTTATTATATTTTTTGAATGTTCCTCACTATCCCTTGTCACATTGGTCAGTAAATGTTGGATAGGAATGGGAAAACTGTCTTGCTGCAGTTGAAAAGGAAGATTTAAAGGACAAAGTAAAAGAGTCAAACTCCATTGCATTATCTTTAGATGAAGTTACTACGGTAGACAATACTTCTTGGGTCTGTATGCATTTGTATACTATAGAACATGTTCGCCAATCTCATCTTCTTTGTGTTCATAAAATGAAGGACACTTCAACATCGCAAAATATATTTGAACTTAGTCAAGAAATCTTTGAATGAAATTGCAGGTATGGATGAGTTGACAATTGCCAAAAAGTTGGTGTGTGTAGGAGTTGATGGAGTTGCAGTGATGCAAGTTCAAAGGACCGATGTTTGCACAAAGTTACAAACTACTTGTGCACCATACATGCTTGGAATTCACTGCATGGCCCACATAATGAATTTAGCATTCAAAATTGTAAGCAAGTTTCCTACAGTATCAAAAGTTAAAAATCTAGTCTGCGAGATCCACGCATACTTCTACCGAAGTCCCAAACATTTTGCAAAATTTCAAAATTTTGTTGAGGGAATAACACCAGGAAACAAGCTTCTCAAGGATGTTGATACCAGATGGATCTCCCTACATGGACTAGTGCAACGAGTTCTTTCAAAATATTAATCCTTGATTGGAGTGGTGTATGAGCATCGCAGCACAATAGATAAAGCTCCTGACCTCTTACATAGGTTAAGCAATATAGAGACACTCTTGACTTTAGCTAGTTTTCTCCCCATGCTGGATGAGATGAACAATCTTGTGAAAAATCCCAAGATAGAACTATGTATATTAATGAATATTCCAATCTACATAAACATACATGCTTGGCCCTCAATCATTTATATCTAGAGCTAACACAAGATGGCCCAAATTATTTCATGTGGCAGAAAATTACTGATTTGAATAATCTTGATAATTATTTACAGCTTAATGCAAGCAGGAACTTATGTATCTGTGTACGTGGATATGAGATGCCAACGTACCATTATAAGACAACCAGGCACTCTAGCAGAGAAGTAGTTGTTAAGGAGGAAGATTTTAAAGGCATTATTAAATCTGTTGGTGATCATTTGAAGGAAATTGCAAAATCTCTTTCCTCGGAGATACGTGAAAGATTCCCTCAACATGAAATACTTGAAGCCATGAGTATTGTGTATCCTCAATTTTAGGAAAACCGAGAGAACCCAAAATATTTTCATGATCAAGTAAAAATCTTGATTGAACAATTTTTGAAAAGTGTAACATACGATGAGTAGAAAATAGAAGGAATTTTAAATGAAGCTAAGCTTAGAAAATAATATAGGAGATTTGCAATAGCTATGAGGGACCAGTATAAATCCATGGGAAAGGAGAAGGTCTTTGAACTAGGATCAATAAAAAAGGTTTGGACAAACTTAGGTCATAGTGAAATATTACGTGGTTTGATATCAAAATATTTCAAACTTGTTGATTTATGTCAAACAATGATATTGAGGTCGGTGGAGGATGAGAGAGTTTTCAGTACATTGGGGTTTTTGTAACCAAAGTTAAGAAACAAACTAGACAAGAATTTGGAAAATTGCTTGAGGTTGAAAGGAACTGCATATAATGTCTTCAATTTTCCTTTTGAAAGGGAACTCGCAATTTGGAGGTCCACATGTGAAAGAAGAAGGATCGGGTTGTGTAACACTCCAATTCCAAATGCTAGTAGTGGTGGCAGTGGCAGTGGCAGTGCGACTGGGACAGATGAAATTGACACAAATCACACAATGAATGTTGAATTTGAGACACAGGTCGAAGAAAATGAAGAGCAGATTTAGAATCAAATTCAAGACCACTCTTTTAATTTATCTAATGATGAACGTCAGTTGGAGAACCCTAACTCCGTTTGGGAAATGGAAGAGAATTAGAAGCTTTTAGATATTTATATTGCACTTCATGGATCAGTTTCCATTGTTCCATACTATAGTTGATGATATTTTATATTGTATTCAATGGAATTGTGAATCATTGCACTTCATGATATTTTATTTTATATTGCACTTCATGAATCATATTCCAAATTCAAACTGTAGTTGATGATATTTTATGTTGTATTCCATGAAATTGTGATATTTTATATTTTATATTTTATATTAGTCTATACATAGCATTCAATGAGGTGTCAGATGACGGCACCTTTGAAAGGAAAGATAAGTCCATAATGTCGTGTGGTCGCTAAAACTTGGAACCTTAGAACCAAAGTCTAAAGTTTCAAAGTTTTCCAAACCTCCGACCCACTAACTAGAAAGATGACCAAGAAAGACTTGCAACTCAACAAAGTGAACCATTAACCAAGTTGGGGAATCGAGAAGTTATGAAAATTTAGAAATCTACAACAAGGTTATAAAACTCTAAGGACTAGAAACTAAGCTTGTTTTGCTCCCTTATTTTGAGTCTATCGTGTCTCCAGCTGTAACATTTTACATGAATTATTAATGAAATCTGATCAATGATCTCTCATTAATCTTCTTTGTCATTAATATTATGCAATATGCATTGATGTATGTTTTAATTCTAGCTTTGGTTTAATGAACCAATTAAAGTACCTTGATTAAATCATTAAAACATGAATTCATATAAATGTTTAGTGGATTTACTAAGTAGTCATGGAGATTGAGTATTGATGTGTGAATTTTAATGCAATTTCACTAAGATTATGGATGCCTGGAATTAAAATATCCTTATAGTTCATACTTCATATTGTAATTGTGTTAAAAGTAAAACTTGAGCATGTTCAGTGATTCATCACTCAACTTAATGCTTATTAGATTAATAACATATTAACAATAGTATTAGTAGCATATACAACAATGAACATCAACAATCGTTTAAAGTGTATCTAGAAGTTGAAACCACTACCAAACTTTTTCTTCAAATGATATAATAAATAATACAGATAATTGAACATCAACACATTACTGAAGTCTGAATTTGAGCTTTTAAATTGATTATCACATGAAGGAATACATAGAGGCATTGGCAATGCAAAATCTTGCTCAAAGACAACTCTGCACAGAGTTGAGTTGGAACTTGGAAACTCATATTATCAAAAATTAAATCACTACATCACCTTTTCTAGCAACTTCCACTCTTCAGGTGTTGGAATTGTCATTTATTCTAACTAATGTTGTTTCACTTGAAGATTTGTTAACAATTCATGATTCAAATTGGAACCTGTCTTGGATTCTTCAGTCAATTCTGCATTCAAGGTTAGCAATGGTTTGATGGAATCCAAACAGGTCACCACATCTGGGTTATGAGGAAACTAGTCCAAATCAATCTTCCTTGCATCCTCCATCTTCTTTCTAAAATCATTCTTTCCAACGAATCACTCATTTGTGTCAAAAGCCTCTAGCAAACCAAGCTCTATGAAATTCCTTACCTTTTCATCCACCTTCATCTTGTCTGCAGCCAAATGCAAATATTTCTCTGTTTCACGCATTCTCAAACACTTTTCAATGATATATGAAAATTTCATTGATGTAGCAAGCCAATTAGTAATCCCTTTTGATTTCAAAACATTGTCACTAGCTTTGTAGACTATTTGTTGAATTTGATTTACTGATTTCTCTAATGCCAGCACATTTTTGTTGTCCATTAAATATTTGTTGAGCTTATTATGATGTTGTCCGATAGCATCAATCAATTGAAACATGTCACACAAATGATCAATCCCCTGCATTATTTCATCCCAAATATTTTGTTTCATATGCCTCATTGATTCTCTACAAAATGCAGATAACTTATTTTGACAAGACTTAATTTTATTTTTTGCTTCCATCAGCTCTTCCTCCAATCTTTCATTTCTTTTTCTCTCTTCCAATTTTTGTTCCCACTGTGCATTTCCATTTGCAATGCTTATTCTTAATTTTTCTGAAGTGGATTTTTCCTCATCATATTTCTTGTTGCTCTCATCTAGCCTTTGCTTCATTTCATTCATTGCAGTCTCATTCTACTTATCCTCTTTGCTTGTTGATGTAGAGGAAATTTTTTTAATTTTTTTTTCTAATTCATTGCTCTTGTTATATGTTGCTTTCCTCTTTGCTTTCTCATTTGTTAGGTCTTCCTGTAACTTTTCAATTTGAGTCTACAACCTTTTTTCTCTCTATCTTGCTTTAGCAATGATGTGTACACCAATTCATTGTTCTTCTTTGATACATTAATTTTGTCAGTATTTCTGAGTCCAGAAAAATCTAATTGAAAATTGTTCACCTCAAATTCAGATGGAGCCATCTGATTTTTGGTTTGTTTTGAACTATGGGAACAAGAATTGTGTACTCCATGATTTCTTTACTTGTGTCAAATGTGGGTAATACCAAGGTTGTTGCAGGCTCTAAAGTTAGAGCAGACGCACTCTCCATCAGTTGCTTCTTTTCTTTTTTATTCAATTCTAATTTCTTTTTAAACTCTTCAATGCAATCAAAACCCGAGGACGCAAGAACAATGGAATGCTTGAATGGTGAAGGAATAGGAGTACTTGTAGTTTCTAATGATGTCACAGCTAGACTAATTGTCATTGGGGGAGTTCCTGGAAATAACTCCTTTGTGGTGGATCCACTGGTAGTGTGACTTGGAGTTGGACCTGTCAAAATCCTTTACCTCTTTTATATGCCTTGATCACCTGGTGTTTTTGTGGTATATTGTGTTGTTGTCCTTTTGTGTGTAATTTTTTGTTGTAGCACATGTTGACCACTAATAGTAAGGTAGTGCCAATTGCACTAAGCCCTCCACCATGGGCATGTCCTAGTTGTGATTGTGTCTGACCATGAGGATGAGGATTTGAAGCTCTAACAAATTGACATGTATGCCCTAGGTCTACTTTTGCACCTTCAACCCCAAGGCCATATTTATCAACTGGTTTTATATGCTCTACATTTGTTACCATCCAAGGGCCTTGTCTTTGGGACCCCAAAGGACCACCTTCATAACCCATTTTTCAGCTATGGTTGCTCCTATAGTAAATGCTTCTTTTGTGGCCTCACTTAAACCAAGTTTGAAATTGACATGGTTTTCTTCTTCCCTATCAACATCACTTTCTTTATCTTCTCATTCATCTGGATGCTCTATATTCCATAATTTGCTAATCTCAAGATCTTCTTCATTATCTACATACTCTACAAGAGCTCTTGGATCACCTCGCTCCTTCCTCATAGACCAAAAGGCAGTAATTTTTTATTGTGACCAATTTTTTCTGTAACTTCCTTCTCTAGAGAATCTAACATTTTTACTCTACTAGATGGTTTATGAATTTTTTCATAAACATTGGTGTACCTCCTAATTGTCTTTCGATGTAATGCCATAATTTTTGCTAACAATTGTTCAAAAGAAATACCATTCTCAGCAGCACTTTTCTCCATTGCTACTTTGACCTCATCCCAAGAATCCTTGTTTCTCAAGTTTTCAAGCAAGGGTTTACTTTGATGTTGAATTCTACTTCTAGCATTCTTATTGAGCACAATCATTGATTTAATGGTGTCACATGGATCATACTACCAGTGATAGATAGCATCAAAATCATAAAAATTCAAAGGATCATGTGCCACACTAAATGCTTTTCTCTCGAATGTGATCCCTCCACATGAAAAAGGTAAAGAAGGAAATAAGGTCTTCTTCCACTGACCGCTAAAGTGTCTTTCATCAGTATTTTGCATCTACCTTAAATATTCCAAAGCAAAAACCCTTTTTGTCACATGTATTGGAAGTTTGTATGGTTGTACTTCCAATCCATAAAATCTTAGCACAGTATATTCTTCCATTAAGTACCAATCAACTAATTGTATTTATTTTCCTAGTTGAATGCAGTTTCTACATGACATAGGAAATCTAGGCATTGGAGTATTTGTAATTGCTTGATGCAATGGAGCCAAAAAGTAGTCTACAAAATGATTGTAGTTCCTTTGAGAATCATGCAACCTTATAATAGTGGTCCATTCATATACTGGAGCCATTTTCTTTTGCTCAGGATTACTATTACCATAGGGATGAATCTGAAGCTTGTTGGTTTGAAACATTCCTTTGAATTTGAATAGACAAAGATAGCACAAGTAGGTTGTGAACCTCAATGTCTTGGTGGAACCTTCTTTAATCATTAAAAAAAAATTATGCATGGATTTTACAATGTGCTCAATAAAATTATATTTGGCATGTGGAACACCATAATGGATATTATACACCATTTCAAGGAGGCATGCACCCACTTCCAAATTGCTATCTAGTCTGAGGAAAAATGCTAGCATGGAAATAGTATCCTGAACCCATGGTTTAAAAATATCCAAATCATAAGGAGGCTTATGATCACCTTTCAATTTTTTTCTATCTTGAACTATTCTATTTAAGAAATATTTTTTCTCCATTTCATCCACTGCTTCATAATCACTAGCAAACTTTTCTAGGTCAATGTGGATATTTCCAAATTCTTTGGTTGTAAACCCCAAGGCCAACACTTTTCCAAGTTATTCTACATTAATGGATAACAATTCCACTTTTCTATCTTTATTAACAATTGCTCTTTTGTTATCATCATAATTTAGGGCACAAACCATAATAAATTCTAGGCAAGGGAAAACCTCATGTAACATCATGCGCCCTAATCTAGTTACCCATGGTGCACTGATACTATTAACTTGCATTTTCTTTGCAAACTTATTCTCAAATGAAAATCTAAGTTCTGAGGTACACCTACCATAGGTTTCAGGATCATAAATATCATGGTATTCATCAATGAAACCTGAGGTTTTAAGCAATTTTGCATAATGTATTTTTTTATCCGACATTGCTCTAGTGGTACTGGTGGTAGACATGTTGATACAATCAACAATGTGAAACTTGTGAATTCCCTATTAGTCCTTAATTTTTCTTAATTCTTAAGCCTCTTAACCCTAAACCTAAACTTCAAAGTTTGACAAAATAAGATTTTAAGAAACGTCAAGCGATGAAACGTAGCCACATGAATTCTTTAACTTACCCAAATTTTGAATTTTGATTCTTGAAGTTGAAACTAGGCTGAAACTTGAAACTAGGTTACTGGAATGGATTTGTTGGAAGTGGAATTGTGGAACCAAAAACAGGGTGGTGCACTACAATGAGCAAACTAAAGACTGAAATCTCCCTGTGTGCTGACACTCTAACTTTAAAATAAAATCACTTAGCAATAGAAAGTGTTGTTTTTTCAGATATTAAAGTGAATGACACCGAAACATCTACTTGTTAATTACGGACTACACAATACACAATTAGGTAGTACAATGTACATGGTTGGCAACATTTAAAACAAGCCATTAATGATTTACTCCTACATTGACAACAAATTCTAAACCGTTGATCTTTGTTAATCTAACAGTTATAGGGTGATTCTAGAGGTTTAAGTTCACAAGTGTAGCACTCTATGCATTTCACTCTAAAATGCAACTACAACCATACATCAAATGTTCATCGAATAGTTGAGTAATTTATGATGTAAATAATAAACATAAAACATGTGTTTTAAATTTGCTTTAAACTTTAATGGGCTAGGATTGACATTAGACCTTAATAAAATGAATTACAATGTCACATTAATAGCACATTGCACAACCATTAATAGCACTTAACTTGCAAATGACTTAATAAAATGAATTACAATGTCACATTAATAGCACATTGCACAACCATTAATAGCACTTAACTTGCAAATGACTTAATAAAATGAATTACAATGTCACATTAATAGCACAACCATTTATTTTATTACAACTGAATTACAATGTCACATTATTACATAGTACAAATACAAATGTAAGTGCAAGCACCAAGCTTCTGCTAGACTGCTGGTGAAAATTTGAAAATGTAAATGTGATACATGTATCTCTGAAAATAAATGGAACTTGTCAAGTCAACCATGAGCTCTGAAAATAAACACATGGGACTTGTTGGGCCAGCCATGGGCTCTGAAAATAAATGCATGGGGAAAGGGGGCCCAATCAAACTAGAAAAATGGGAGTTATGAAGATACAAAATGTACTTAGCCCCTTTTAGAACTAGACTCATGCAGAAGATGAGGGGTTGTGAAATTGCTCCCATGCAGAAGATGAGCACTTAAAATAAATGCATGGGGCTTGCCTAGTAGGCCATGGTGTCTCAAAATAAATGCAAGAGACTCGCCTGGCCAACCATGCAAATGATGAGGGGTAGTAAAACTGCTCCCATGCAAAAGATGAGCAATGAAATTAAATGCATGGGAATTTCCTGGGCAACCATGCAGATGATGAGGGGTAGTAAAACTACTCCCATCTTCTACTTGCAGCTTCCATGCACTAGGATAGCACTTATCTCCATCAGATATCCTCATCCTGGTTCAAAACCTATCTGAGAAGTCAAGTGAACCAAATCAACTTCTTTCCAATTCCACCCATTCTGAACTTGAAGGAAATTGGTCTTTTACTCTATAACTACATAACTGGAGGCAGGAGAATTTAGAGCATCCCCTATTATACCACATCATCTTCTTCTTGAATCCTTATTAAGTTATTGACCCTACAAAATGAAAACCCTTATGACAATTAAATGAATGATTTTAGTTGTGTTCACTATCCTTATTTATGGGCCAAAAGTGCCATTACCAGCCTGGTCCCTTGTACATCTCACATGTGTCACGTGTGAGGTTGTGTATAGTTACTACTGACTAGTAATAATTGTGATTCGTGCAAACCAAAAATCCAACTTAATCGGTACCTCAAGCTGGCTACATGCAAAGTTGCAAACTGTACCTCAAGCTGACAAGCTATCAATTGTCAAAATCGGTAGTGCCATGCAAGCTATCAATTGTCAAAATCACTGGATTATTGACATCATCATCTACGATTCTATAGTACATCGTGTTGTTTTCAATATAAATTTATCCAATAAATCACACTGGCTATTCATATGGCATTAATCCACGCCGCCGCCCAGTACCATAGCCAAATTGAGAATTTTAATAGAATAAATGAAAGGTAGAGTACTTCGACACATTGAAAAGAGAGAATTAAATGTCTTGTTTTACCTTAATCATTATCAATGTCCTAATAAGTCACAATAAATTTTGCTCGCTTATGATCAAAACTATATGTTGATAATTACTATTAGTTTTAAAAGCCATATTTAACATTTTTATATTGATCAAAGCAAAAAGGATTTACAAGAATGGAGCCACGAAAAACATTTTAATTTAAGTAGTTATTAATAAAGACTAAAGTACATAGTACATAACCAACGTGGCCAAAAAACCACTAACCATGACAAAAAAAGTCACAAAGTACATATTACAAGAACCTTAGAACTGTTATGTTGTACGATAAAATATAGACACGTGACACATCACACAATTCATTACTAAATTTTTTTGTAACATTAGTTGAGGCCATCAACCGATTGTTTGAGTAGAATGTGAATTGAATTTAACAAATTAACAACAGAGAAGAAAAGCGAATCACCCAAAACCTTCCTCCAAAACTCCAAACTCTTTAATGATTTAGTTTTTGTATCACATAGTAGACCCCATCTCATATTAACCAGGGTAAGAGCCTACATTGTAGAAGCATGCAATTCCACTTTCCTGAAGATTCCACCAATAGGCGCTAACCCACTTTCAAAATTGTAATGCTCTAGTGCCAACTCCAATGAAGAAATAGAGTAAATGAAAGGCTGCAAATAACATATTGCCAATGTATTCACCAAATATTTATAATCGAGCAAAATTTCCATGCAATTGGACAAGAAAGCAAAATCTACCTCAAAATATAGAGCACGAGGGTTGTTCTGAAGCCATTCCCTACCCACAATTATTCTTATAGCATCATCAACTTGCACACAAGGAATTGTAAAAACTATACCCAACTTTCGTCTGTCGTATGCATCGTACCTTCTTTTCTCCCAAAAACATTTGGGTACCATGACACACCATGAAGACTCCATAATATCTCAGTTAAATTGAGAATAGAGAAGAAATAAATCAATGCCAAATATATTATAAATGATATGAATAACATCAAGTTGGTGAAGTATATATAGAAGTTAGCACAAACACAATCAATATGACATTACACTTTTCATTTTTAAATTCACCACTATCATTGATGTGACAATTAACATTTATTTCAACAATTGAATTCTTATAAACAAGTGCTTAAAGGGTATTCCCACGACAAATGACAAGATGGTTGCATAGTGCACATGCAAATAAACTATAATAATAAAGTTATTTTTAAAATGGGAACATCACTAGGTTGATGAGACTCGACCCTCGGGATTAAAGAGTTAAGATTTAAGGATTTTTCATAAAATATTTTGGTCTGACTTAGGCAATATTAAACATTAAACAAGAGCACGATGACCGACAAACCTAAATAATTAATAAAATCTCAACCATTGATTTTTGAAAATCTAACGGTTCTAGTGTTATTCTGGAGGTTTAAGTTCACAAGTCTAGTGCTTCAAGGATTTACTTTTGGAATGCATCTATAGTCGTCCATAAAAAATTCATCGAACGGTCCCTCTTTTAAAAAAAACTTTATGCACGTGCACAATTTAAAATGGGGGCATCGCTAGGTTGCCGAGACTCGACCCTCAGGATTAAAGAGTTAAGATTTAAGGCTTTGTCATAAAATATTTTGGTCTGACTTAGGCAATATTAAACGGTAAACAAGGTTACAAGAGCATGATGACCGACAAACCTAAATAATTAATAAAATCTCAACCATTGATTTCTAAAAATCTAACGATTCTAGTGTTATTCCAGAGGTTTCAATTCGCAATTCTAGTACTTCAAGGATTTACTTCTAGAATGTAACTATAGTCGTCCATCAAAATTTCATCGAACGGTCCTTCTTTTAAAACAAACTTTATGCACATGCATAATTTAAAATGGGGACATCGCTAGGTTGACGAGACTCGACCCTCAGGATTGAAGAGTTAAGATTTAAGGCTTTGTCATAAAATATTTTGGTCTGACTTAGGCAATATTGAATAGTAAACAAGAGCATGATGACCGACATACCTAAATAATTAATAAAATCTAAACCATTGATTTCTAAAAATCTAACGGTTCTAGTGTAATTACGGAGGTTTCAATTCGCAAATCTAGTTCTTCAGAGATATACTTCTGGAATGCAACTACAACTGTCCATCGAAAATTCATCGAATAGTCGTGGTCCAAAATGTCGCATGGTCCCTGAAATTTGGAACCTTAGAACCAAAGTTTGAAGTTTCAAATTTTTTGAAACCTCTGACCCACCGACTACAAAGATGACCAAGAAAGACTTGCAACTAAGGTTAGGAAAAGCACCAAAACCCCGACTTCGGTGAATTAAGATAGGAAAGGTGGAAAGGAGGGTGCATTTATGAAGTGAAGATCACAGGAAGATTTTAGCAAGTGGACATGACTATAGGATCGATGGGTAATTAAGATCGGTACATGCGGAGTTTGGAAAATTATTACCTCTCGGCCCTCGATTAGCAAAGTTAATAATAGAGTTTTGCGTGGAGAAGAAGGCACACAAAAAGTATGAAAGAGTGGCGGTGGTGGTAGTGTAGCTGCAACAGTTTTCAAATGGAGGCCAACTTCACTCTGTGTTCGAGGAGGTAATTAAACTAGATTTATGGTGAAGCTTTTGACCAAAGATTATTGGGTATGTTTTTATTCACTGATGGGAGGTTGGTACAAAGTGTACATATAATTTTGGGGAAATCCTTTAGAAATCTAAGGCATAGATACAGGACTAACATGGATGTATACTCTTTGATTATAGCATGGGGTTTTGACTTGGGGGAATCGACAAGCACAGTGAGAGAAGTGATGGATGATTGTGCATAGAGATTTCTTGGAAGGATTATAATCAATACTTGAATGGGCAGTTCCAAGTGAAGGTTTTGACATTCGGGAAGGCTTTGAAAATGTGGAACTAGAAGGGGCAGAAGGATGCATCCCTTTCATGCATTGGCCGGAGGATGAGATTAAAAATCAATGTAGGGAAGAAGCAAGGTTAGGTTGGCAAGCATTGAAGCTCTTTATAGAGCTGATGAAGGTGGAAGCAATTATAGCATATGCGAAAGTGGAGGTAGAGTGCATAGAAGCATAGGCAAAAGCAGAGGAAAAGTGTATGAAAGCAAAAGGACAGAATGCGAGGAAGTGGAAGATGAAAGGCAAAGCAACAAGGAAAGTTGGTTATGAAATAGGTAGCACTAGTTGAATTTGTAGTTTTTGTAGGGTTTTTTTAGAATTAACCCAAGACTATTACTAAATTTTTGGCTTGTTGAAATATGTAAGGTAGATACAGATATTTGTGGAACTAGTTTTAGTTGGGCAGGGTTACTTTTCTATTATGAAGCATGTTAAGATGCTTTTTTGAAAAAACTGTTATAGTTGTAGGTGATTTTTAGATGGTTGATGAAAACAATGAGGCAAATAATCTTTATTTTCATGCATTTTTTATTAGTTTGATATTATGTTTAATTCACCAATGTTTTTTTCTTAATCATTTGAAAATAGGTTTAATTCGCCAATGAATTTTATTTTTTAGTTTGAAAAAAAGTTTTAATCGCAAACAAAATTATTATTTTTGGTTTGAAAACAGGTTTAATTCACTAATCGAAATATTTTATTGCTTTGAAAATAGATTTTAATTGCCAATGGAAAAAATTTAGTGGTTTTAAAAAATTTGCATTTCGCCAAGGTTTTCCACAAACTTATAGCGATTAGAAAAGATTTGCCAATGGACATTATTTTTTTCACGAAAAACAAAAAAAATTGCCACTAAAATTAATATTTTTATCGGGAAGTATACAAGATTCGTTGGGATTTTACACCTTCGCCAAGGGGGGGTTTCTTAAAGTTTTTCCTAGTTTTTATAGTAATGGGGTTGTTTCTCCCAAATGAATATTCCTTAAAGAGGTAGATAGAAGTGAGATGGGTCGTCCATTTGAATCAACGAGAAGAGAAGTAATAAATATTTTATTCATCTTATCTTTTTATATCCTTGTTATGCTCGTTGTGTACCTTATTCATTGTGTTGTAATGAATCCTTATGCTTGTTTTTATTATACCAGTTGTTTGTGTTTTTCTCTTGTACGCTTATGATCCCAAGCCTTATGATTACTATATAAGTTCTCTTGATTACTTGATGTCTATTTATAATTTAAACCACATGTGATCAAATTTCATTGATTTTAATTTATTTATTTTGATCAAGAAATCTTGCAAGACTCCAATAATTCAATGACTAGCACTCATATGAGATCTTATAAAGTGTTATAATAGAATAATAGGAAAAATAATGTAAATTATTAATAATAATGTCACTTTGAGGGGAAACCTCCTAATCCACTTTGAGGGGGATACCTCTAATAAGCTTCAATAGGAAATAATACTACACATGATAATAACTATCAATTAGCTCCTATATACACCTAATTATGAATTTTCTACCACCCAAGCCAACTTAGACACTTAATTATAACCCCTAGGATGAACTAACTACAAATTTATGATTGTAATAATTATTATATAATTTATTTAAGATTTAAGGTAGCCATAAGCTGACTACTCATAACCCAATTTATATTATAGGGTTTTAGTAGTTAGAGAGTGTGTAGATTTGATAGTGTAATATTTCCTCATCCTAATGATGGATCACTAAGTGAGATCCAAAAAATTAATGTACAAAACTTATGTAGTCAAATCCAAAAGCTTTCTAATATATTTTTATTCAATATGAAAAATTCATGCCTAGAATCTATAATTAGTTTATAGATATTTCTATTTTGTATAATTTCATATTTTGAAAAATATAAAATTATATTGCTAGTTAAACTTTCCTAAAAATGTATGTGATATTAAAATCGTGATGTTGTGCTTGATAAGATCTTAAGGGTATTCTTACTTTCTTGAAATTATTTCAAAAATTGAAGTATAATTTTGAAGCATTCATTGTGGGTTTTGCATTATCCTTATTTTTTTAAATAACAAGATTGAAATATAGATCATGTTAAGCATTGATTTTTTGCAAGATGAGAAATATCCTCATAGAAATATGATTATCTGTCGTATGGATACAAGTGTTAAAGTTTTTCAGTTTGTTTTTCATGCCTTAGTCTTTTATGGTTTTTGAACTTTGAACCATTAGGAATGAGATCTAGAAAAAGAAGTGGAGTAGCATCTCATCGTTCATTCAATGAATGTAACCAAGGGATGAGAACAACAAGAGTGTCAAGATATAAACAAGAAAATAATAAATGCGGTTAAAATATTTATATATGTAATACATAATTAATATGTCCAATATTGAAGGTGTGGAATGATCATAAGACTTTAGCATAATCCTACATGGTTGCTAAAAGTTAAACTTTAGCATAATTATATGTGGTTGTTAAAAATAAATCATTAGTGGATTCCTATATGGTCATTGAATGTTAATGAGGATCTTCTATTGTATATGGGACCACTCCCCATTTTGCATGGTAATTGAACTAATTTTGCTAACACTCCACTATCCTAGTTCTAGTACCCTTTCATTTCTTGTTCCATAAGATTTTGTATTCAATTAGTAACACATACTTGTACATTGATTTGGTGTTGATAGAACCCTCACGTGTACTCTACTTATTGTTCTTTTTTTTGAATTGTAAATAATTGGCATGTGTTCTCAACCACTTCCTTAGTGTGGGTGTTATTGGACTACCTAGTTGAAGGCCTTTTAGTCCAAAGGAGTGGGTGTAATCTTTCCATATGGTTGGGTGGTGTTGACCACCAATGGGCCAAAAGGACTCTCAAAAATTTCTATGGAAGGGTGTGGTGGGCTCTAATAGCACCCTATTACTTGCACATTTCCATTTTGGGTTATAAATCTTGCATGTTGGGGATCTTTTGATCCTTGTTTAAAAATGATGAATTGTAATATGGTGGATGTTGCCATTTACTCTTTGGTCAATCCATGGTTGGGGTGAGATTAATTACATTAAAATGAGTTGATATTACTTTGTTTTTATTTTGGATGTCATCTTGTAAAGGATCTAGCAAGTTGGATAAGTCCTACAATGATTGATGAGTGGATCTAAATCAGCTTTCAATTAAAATGAAACTTGTGAATTTATTTATGTTATCATATTTGATACTATGTTAAGATGGAATCATTAGTACAATGATTGTTTCTCAACCCTACAATTTTAAGAGTTGTGCTTATTCATAAGTTTTTTATTGCAATGCAAGGAAATGAACTTTTTCTTGCAAGCCTTGTTCAATATTTGGAGAGTATGAAGTTATAAGTTTTTATGTGATGAATATGATGTTAAATCATGTAGAATTAATTTCCAAACTCTGTTTGTACCCAAATTTATGTAGAAAAATATTATGCACAAAAATAGTGTTTTTAGCCTTTTGACTACTACAACTTTGTTATCCTTAATTGAAGATTTGTTATTTTGTTATTTGTATGTGTCCTTCTATGAATTTAGTAAAACCCTTAAAGGTTTTGTAGCCCTTTTTTTCTCCTTTATTTTCCATAGTAGAGGTCTTCAAAATGCTGAGATAAGTGAGTTATGACTATTTACTTTGGACTATTTTATGTAATTACAACCACAAAAATGATGAGGTTGATATTTTCTTTACATTTTTTGAAAGGTTTTAACATGATCTCTTACTATTTAGAAGATAAATTTCTATTTGGACTTAGACTTGCTATATTTCATGAGGGCATTTATGAAATATAGTTACACTATTCTAATTATTGTGCAAGTTTGTAATTGTTGCTCAAGTAAACTTACAATTGTCATGCAAGTAGATTTGTAATTATTGTGCATGTAATTGCTAAGCAAGTAGATTTGTATTTTATATGCAAGTATGGTAATTGATGTGTAAGTAAATTTGACTGTACCTATGCATATATATTTTATGAACGACTATTCCTTGATTTTGAGTTTTTCATTTGTGCTTTCATGCTTGGTGCATTGATGTTGTGTGCCTTGAGTGTCATTATGTTGTGTTGCAATATATCTAGTGTGTATATTTTCTTTGTGGCATGTTGGTTCCATAATTATGTTGCAAAAAATGCTTGTTTGTTCTTTGACAATAATGCTTTTGGTGAAAATATAGGGCATTACAAGATAGATGACCTAGATTTGAATAGAATAAACCTAGGTGTAGTTCTAATTTTGTATAAAGTATAAGCAAAGGTTGACGATTACTTATTTTTATATACAAAAGCATCAAAATCTATACTACATAAGATTTATCCATCCACATTGGTTCTAGAGCTAAGTGCCATAATTAGTTCCATTTTTACTTTCCTAAAATAACATTTATTATTTGAATATTATTCCCAACTATTACTGTATATGAAAATTTTGGATAAAATAAAAATGATAAAACAATAACATGCATTACATGATCCAAATCCTCAAATACCTCAAGTAGATGCAATGATGGATGAATTGGTCAATTGATTTGATATGTTGGTTGCTCAATTCAGCAGCATAACATTGAGATGGAGATGATAGATAGAAATGGATGAATGATTCAAGAATGGTTTAGACAACATAAGGATGCTTGAAGAATAGATGCCCTAATGGCTTATGAGAGGGTTGATTTATAGGCAAGGTCTGATTTGGATTGATGGTTGAGATTGAAAGTTGGATTAAACAATGTGGACAGCTAGGATTGATTCGTTATTCCCACTCTTTAAGGGAGTTGTAGTCATGTGCCAAGTGGAGAGAGGAAAATAGATGAGACCTAATTTAGTTGTGCTTAGTTGTACATGTGAAGGATTTTAAATGAGAGTTGTACTACCACACATATGATACAATGAACAAATGTGGGAATGTGGTGAGAGATGATGTGGAAGGATAAATTTATTAAATAATGATAAAGCATTATCTACTAAAGGATAGGGATGATGTGGAAAGATAATTAAATAATGTAAAATCATTATTTAATTATAGATGAAGGTGGAAAAGAAAATTAAATAAATAAAGATTTATTCAATTATCAGAGAATGAATAAATGACTAATTAAACAATTAAAATGATTATTTAATTAGAGGGGATAAATGGTCATGAATAATTAAATAAATAAATATTTATTTAACTATAGAAGAAGGGATTATGGATAAATAGGGAATAAATGAAATTAGTCAAATAAATAAGACTTATTTAACTAATTAGGTGATGACAGGGGTAGCTAGAGCAAAGCATACTACAAGATGTCTAGGTGTTGCAAGACATGGACATTTTTAGGTGTCTACAATTACATCAATTAATCTAGATTAATTTATGCTAAGATATGTGAATTTTATTTGATTATCCTAGATTAAGCTAGGAAAAAGGTTGCTTTCCTTTACAATACTATTTAATGTAAATTTCCATGCCCATCATTAAGACTTTATATTGAATTAAACACATGAAAGAGTTACAAAGATATCTTATCAATATTCATAAAGGAACAACACCAACAAACAATTAAAAAGTAAGAGAGATACAAACTTGCAATAATTAAACTAAATAATTAACAATAGCTTAAAACAATTGATCAATTCATCTTCGAGAGATGTTAGAACCCCTAAATAAATAGCATAACAAAATGAATTCTCTTCAATATGAGGAGCTCTCATCTCTTCTCTTGAAACATCTTGTTAAAATAATATAAAAATTGTATAATGAATTATGAAACAAAAATTAATTTTAATATATAGTAAACACCTCATCAAAAACTCATAAAGTGTCCATCATCAATTTAACCTTATTTGGGGTGTTCTCAATTCCAAGGTTCACTTCTTCCAAATCCTCTCTATGAGTAGATGTTTGTTTAGCATTAGTCTTCTCGGGGCCATCAAAAACCCTTTCCAAGGCTACCAGACCCTTTGGGATCTTGTTAGTCTTGAGTTGAATTATCTAATTGGCAAACATTGTTTCATTTCCATCCATTGCTTCCACAAATGCTCCAAAATCAATTTCCTAACCTTCATGTTGGTCTATGCATTGCAAGAACTTCAAGATGTCTTCATCATCATGAAAACTTGCTAATTATGTATGTTATCATAAATTGATGGTCTAGTCTGCACCTCCACCTTGGAAATGTCTGCAAATGTTATGTTATCTAGTCTGAGTGCAATATTGGCGAGTAAGTCTTCCACTTAATTTTCATCTTGCTCTAACCAGTCAATACCAAAGGCATCAAATTGTTCTACAAAATCCCAGACAACATTCCTATATTACTTCAGTATTTTATTCTTTGATGCAAACTTAGATTTAACTTGACATACAACCAATTCATAATAACCAATCACTTTCAATTTATTTATCCCATATTTCTTAGCTAGTCTCACTCCCAACAATAAGGCTTCATATTCACCAACACTATTTGTGCATCCAAACAACAATGAAAATTACCATTGGGAGAGATTAAAATCACTCCTACACCCAATCCCTCCTTTGAACATGCTCCATCGAAATACATTGTCCAAAGGTCCTTATCATTTGATAACCTCAACCATCAAATTTAACCCTATTAGAGGTGTTTTCCTTTCATTTATTTGGGTTGATTGGGAACATTTGCAGCTCGTGGGTTGGGTTGGGCTACAACTCATAAAGTGAAAGAAAATGACAAGGCCATCACCTCACCTATTCAAGTGTGAAGATTGTATTCACAAGACCAAACATCTAATTAAAGCTCAACTATTCCCATGTGAAACCCCACAATGTTCACCCTCCCAAATCTCTCAAGATTTGCCCTAGTTGGAGTCCAAAATGGTTTAGGACAGTTCCAAGAAAGTGTGCCATATTTGAATTTTGGTCACGTCCGCCGATCACGCAAGGTGCGGTGAGAGTAGGCAGGGCCCCGCCGCCGCCAGTCGCCATCATTCAACTCGTTTTTGTCGGCGTTATTGCGTGTAAAGTGTACGCCTGCGGTCTTTAACCTTTCCCGTGCCGTGAATCGCGGAAATCTAGTTTGTCTGTAATTAGGTCATTGATTTTAATGGAAATAATTAATGCTACTAAAGTCTTCAAGTCCATTTTAGAGTTGCTTAAAAAGCCTCAAACTGACTGCCATGCACTCTAATGAACCGGCCTCTTACACAACAGTTACCTACTTGAGCTCTTTTAATTTTTGTCGTGCAAATTAACTTTTACTGTCTAGTGGTGCTTTAAATTGTACTTTTTAGTGTTTTATTTTTCAATTAAGAATAAGATTATACCTAACTTCAAGTTTGGGAAATCAATTTGGTTTAGATTGATTAGATGGGGTCGGTGATTAACTTATGAGTAATTTCGTATAATTTCATTAGATGGGGTCGGTGATTAAATTATGAGTAATTTGAGTCAATTGACAAGACCCAATAACTCTTAGGTTGGTAGGTTATAGAAGGTGTTTCTACAGATTTTTGAGAATAATTAAAAATAAATAAAATAACATGGTCACATAGCTTAGTCATACCTTATGCATAAGGATGCTTCAATGATTTGTCACTAAGTATTCCTTTTACTAGGTTGGAGGGATCGTAGATCATAAATCTCTAAACATGAGATCAAAATCAGGTTATAATACAACTAAATATGCAAAACCATGCTAACATCCCCAAATGTTAATATCATTTATAATTTAGTATTGGATGTATAAATTGTCAAAATCCAAAATCCAAAATGTGCCTAACTCTTTCAAGGGGGCTATAAAAACATGTGGCACAAGAAAGCATTAATGAGCTTATGCAAACTAGTAGATCAATAATTTATAAAAAGCATAAGATGTATTTAACATAAAACATTATTAGATGCCAAAAATGGATTAGTGTCTTAACCTATTGGTGACAAAGTCAATGCATATAGGACAATGGCACATGTTTGTAAATATATGCCGAGTTGTTGTATATGAATCAACTAAGAACAAATAACCATAATTATATACAAATCTTAGTAGTCTAGGAGCATTTTCATTTAAATGTCATTCTAAGAATCAAGAAACTTCACTTGATATAACAGTCTTTAACCATGAAAGAATAAAGAATCTCATATAATATTAATAAAAAAATTACATCTATTATGATAGAAGACTAATAAAAATAATAACAATCCAACAAATGTGGCCCTAGAGATGAATTTATCACCCCTTAAAGTTCTCTACTCAAAACAATGAGATATCCATAACAAGGAAAGGATTGTCGCTTATAAAAACATTCTCAAGACTTACAAATAATGAGCAACATAGGACTTCGAATTTGAACTACACTATACAAATTTGGCCAAAAGATTTAATCTCCATAGAGAAAAAATGTATTTATCACCAATCTACATCATTGTGTTTAGGCACTAAATCTATCTTAGATAATATAACATATTAATTGAGCCTTGTATGAGAACTCCAATACTTGGAGAGCCTAATTTACAATAACACCCATACCTCGTGCCCTACAAGACATTCTTTTGGATTAGATCCTTGGCAAAAATGATATAAAATCTATCTTACATCTATACTAATTATGTTTATTGAGACCCAACTCTAGTGATATTTGATACAAATTAAACTATAGGAAGAAATTGAATGTTTCAATGACTTGATTCCCTTCTTGATTTCTATAAACAACGGGGTCATTGTTTGTTTTCCGTCAATTCCTTGAGCTATTGTATTCTCAATTAGTAACTTTTCACCCAGATCATTTTACCTTTACAAATATTTATCATGTCACTACAATGCCCTCAATCATCACTCCATATTTTTTATCAGTTGACCTATTAATGCTTTTCTTTTTCTACCACTATTATATTTAAAATAATTTCTTAGCTAAAATTTATAATTTGTTCATTTTTATTTAGATACAAGGGACTAACTGTATTGACTAAACCTATGTGCACAACCCTTTAGATTAATGATTGTAGACAATCAAAGACCAACAAAAATGCTCACTATTTAGTCAATCGGTCCATCGTTGTTGATTAGAATGTAAGTGTTTTTTGTCGATTCCTCCAAGCATCTCTATTTAGCCATTAAGTACCCATAGTAATCAATGGTCATGATGCATCCATTCCAATATCAATGTATGTGGTCAATTGGTAAGTCCTAAAAAGTGTCAACCACTTCATCAACTAATCTACCAAAGTACTTGAAGTGTAACTTGAAATTATTGGTAACTAGAATATCTACCATCCTCAATGACTCTACACTATCAAACTAACTTGCATAGAAATATTGTTGAGTAGATAAAATGGTCTTGCCATCACTTTGCCACTAGATTCCTTATAACAAAATCTCATTTGCTCCTTCAAAATTAAACCCTTGCATAGGTCCCAAATATTCACATTTAGAACAATCGGAATTAACCACAACATATTAAATGTCCTTAAAATATTTCATGTTCATTATTTGGATTTGCCACTTCAACAAGTCTGAATGTACCAATCTACAATTATCAACAAGACTATGCCAAATGTCTTCACATAAGCTATTTGATCACCCTTCTTATTGTACTCCTAACTCCACTCAATTAATGATATAGATTAGTTTTCCTTCAAAATTTGTTATTCATACTCTTCAAAAATAAGGTTTTTTTCCCACAACAATTTTTAATAATGTAAGGGCCTAACCATGGGGCATCAAACTTGCTATGTTTTCCTTTGTCTTCTAATTTGGCATTCCACATAAACACCAAGTCACCCAGCTAAAATACTTATTTTCTTTGCCCTTTTTTCAAACAATAATTTGACCTTCTGTTGACTTGTCATATTCCTATCATGAGTTACCTTTCTTGCTTCATCTAGTTTGTTTAATTAATTAATCTTTTAGGCGATTTAACTATCTTTGTCTTCGTCATTTTTTTGTAATAGTTTACAAAAAAAATCTCCAAGTATATAGGCAATATAACATTCATTATATAATAACTCAAATAGACTTCTAATAGTTTTCTTTGGTATTACTCTCCAACCCATGCTACAAGTTTAAGCTTTCCATCCCATCTTTTTTTTTTCTAATTTAGATTTCAAACTATTATTATTGGATTTGAAATGTGTTCATTGCCTTGAGGGTGATATGAAGAGAATGTAATACTAATCTCATATTTGTTACATAAATCTATAAATTCATATGTTATAAAGTGCATGACATTATTGTAATAATCCTCTTTAGCACTCCAAATCTAGTGAGTTTTATTTAGAAAGATTTCATCACCACCTTTGCAATAGCATTCTTAGTTAGGACCCCTTCAACCTACTTAGTAAAGTAATATGTTTCTACTAAGATCCATTTGAATTCACTATTATAATTTTTTAGTTGTTTCACATTTGAAGTTAATTCCTCATAATCTAAATGGAGCTTTGACTAATTTTTTCCTAAGGGGTAAGATTAGAATAACCTTAGATCTTCTAAAAGAAATTTGGAATGCATCTTCCTAGACATTTTAAATAAATCCTTACACAAGGATGGCCACCAATACCTTATCCTAACAATTTTGTAAGCAATGGATTTTGACATAAAAAAACCTCCACATGTGTCCTAATAGAATTACTCTATAATATTTTGAGATGAATTTGTACTTACTTATTTAAGTAGTGTCCCTTCAAGATTCTTCCACATGTTTCCATGAATATATTTTTTAGCATTAAGCTTTAGGGTTCTATGTTTGTTAGCATCCAAGATAGATGGATAGGCCATATTTATCAAATAAAATATGGCATCAACATACCAAGGGTCATTATTTAAAACATGACAATTTAATGCACACTCATTCCTTACAAAATCAATTAAATGCACAACTTCCAAATTTGCCTCAATTATTAATTTTGCAAGCTCTTGAACTCTAACTACTTTTGTAATTCAAATTTCCAAGTAAAATTCTTGGATCTTATTGATTCATCTACAACTCTTGCCTAAGTCTCTTGATGAGTAAAAATGACCTTTATTGCTAAGTGAGGTATGCATGTTATTGTCCTAGCTCCAACAACGTATGGTTTAAAATTATTTATGGATTTGACTACTAGTTAAGCTTGTTTCTCCATGATAGAGTATTTCACCTTAGCATTTTAAGGAGACGTACTAAAAAATGCTAAAGGTTACTTAAATACATCATCATTCTTTTGTAATATAACTATTGGTATAGTAAGGAAAGGTAAAAAGGAAAACAATTACAATAGGTTGGAATAGTTTGGGCTAGCATAAATAGTTGCCTACTTTAATGCCTCTTTAATCTCTATGAATGATTCTACAAAATTTCCTTCCCATTTTAGAATTTATCCATTTTTAGTATTTTGGAAATAACCTTAGTTTTTTTAACAACATTGAGCACACACATTACAAAATTTATTTTTCCAAAGAAGGATTAGATCCCCTTTATACTTTTGATATGGGGAATTAGATCAATTACTTTTACTCTCTCGAGATGAGTTCTAACTCTTTTCTTTAATACAATTATCTCCAATAGCTTCTCTTCTTCCACCCCAAATATACGTTAATTAGGGTTATGTCAAATTCCATAATCCAAACATCTATTTCAAAGATTATTTATAAATGCTTGTAATGATCATTCATGTCTTTTGAGAAAGATATAAGGTCGTCTTGAATACCACCATATTTTTTGTAATCAACCCAATGAAAACTAAATGTGTAGTCCTCTGAAAGGTAGCTCCAACATCCTTCAATCAAAATGGTGTCATGATAAAGCCATATATTTTCCACAAGGTAGTGAAAGTTGTCTTTTGTTGCTCTTATTATTTAACTACTAATTGGTTTTAAAGAGAGAAACTATCCATCATGGATAACAATGTTGATCTAGTTGCATTTTATAATAGATTCTCCATATTGAGTAGTAGATAGTTATATTTTAGTGATGTCATGTTTAAATGTATGATGTCCACACACCTTATGGCTCCATTTTATTTCTCATATGAAGTAGGCTAACCACCTATGATGAATCCTTGATTGATTTTATGTTTCCACCATCTCTTTGTTTTGTAAGTTCCTACTACAATTAAGGGACCAAAGTAAGATTGATATTACTTAGCTTCTATCTAAATAGATCTACATCAAGTTGCAATGGAATGAATTTTTGAAATAAGCCTTCCTTATATGCTTTCAAATCATAATAGGACTAAGTAAAGAATTTTAAAAACTTTCTCAACAAATCAACAAGGAAAATCTTCTCAACGGTACCTAAATTCACCTCTTCAACACTAGCATCATTAGTTGGTCTATTCTTGATCTTAAAGCAGATGGCCCCATCAAAAGATCTCTCTAGAGAATTGATCCTTTTTATGGTGTTCATCTTTAGTTGAAATCAAATTTACCACAAATAAGGTCTCATCACACTTTTCTTTCAACCATGGGTTCCTAATCAATTAACTAATCATCATATTCCCTAATGCAATCAAAGAATATATAAATTTGATCATCTTGAAATAACATAATGTCCACATTTTAAGCTATATTGATTTATGAATAGTTAGCCAATTTCCATGTTCTACCAGAACTCCAATTTTTTTGGAGTGCTCAAGGTTGGTTAAATAATGACTTTGGTTCTTCACAGTGAGCTCAGTTGGTCTTCGTGAGCCTTATGATGCTTTTATATTTGATTTTTGACCTTTTGGGAGCTCTTGAAACTTCATGGAGGAGCAAACTATTTTTATTAAGTCACCTAGTTGATTCAGTTCATCATCTTATAATTCCAATATCACTGTGGTATGATCATAATTACATAATTATGTCAATTGAATACTTTATGCAACTTGGGTAAGCTATTGAGTTATTATTTAATCAATTCATTTAAATTGTCTAATGTTAGAAATATTAAAAGGATAATTTAGTGTAATAGTTCATCAAAAACGTATTGAGATGTGTTTTAAGTTGGATGCCTAGGCTTGGGGGACTTTGCACATGAAAAATAATATTAATTCTCCCAAAAGGTCTTTGTGAGGGAAAAAATAAATTATTATATTTTAAAATTGGTTTTTCCCCCCCCCCAAAAAGCTATATAAGGAGAATGTAGCCTCATTTGGGAGGAGACTTTTGAATTATATTGTTATGTTGTTGAAATAAAATTGAGTTCTTCCAAAGCTTCTTGAGGATGAAGATCCTCTCGAAGTCAAGTTGGTTTTAGGGATGAAAACCCCCCTAGCTAGCTAGTGTTATTTCATACAGAGATCACCATTGTGCTACAAATTGAACTTCAAATTTTGTGTTACAAATATGGACATGTTTGATGTATTTTGAAGTGTTTTTTAACACCATTCCTTTTGGGAAAATGAGATATTTTTTTTCTAAATTGAGGAAAGGTGTTGATGTTTCCTTAGACAAGTCATACACGAGCAGACATTCTATACTATCTTACCTATTTGTGCCCTTTGTGGATGTTATATGTTGGTATGAAATACATTTTTCCCTATATTTTGAGATGATAATGAGTATAGAAGTGTAGTTCATACAACTTAATGATTGTAGATTTGGCTACATTATTGGATTGTACCTCATCTAGGGAGGTGTGGGAATGTGTTAATTAGGATGCCTAGAATTTGGTGATCTCTCCTTATTATAGGTGCCTAGTGTGTAGTTGATGATTCCATATGATGATTTAGTGGGAAAATAATTGTATGAAGAGTTTTATGGTGTTTGTTTCCTATTAGACTAGCATTAACAACAACCCATTATCTGGATACCATCCAAAATATGATTTATTTATATTAACATTTTTTTTTCATCCTTTATAGTCAGTTTGGTATGTGTAGATGAAGTTTATTGCAGTACTTTGGAGTGGTATGTAGTTTGGGTGTGTTAGTGTACCTTTTTACAAAGTTTCAAAGCTTCACCAACATTGTTTTAGCATAAGTTATCAACAAAAACAATAAACAAGTGCTAATAGACCTATAGCAACTTATTCCTCATCACTAATATAAGGTATATTATTATGTTTTCTCATTTAGGTGGTTTGTTCATGATCATTGGCTCTAATTGGGGTGTTACATTAGCTCTACTATATCATCAACACTCTATATCAACAGTGCTTTATTTTATCAACATCTTAGTTATAATAGATACATGTCTTCATTTGATTTTATTGCATGTGGACTATAGTACCACCAATGTATTTGGAATATGCTCTTTGATTATTGTACTTGTGCTCCATTGAATATGGGGTAGCTTTGTATTGATTGACATTGAATAAGTGGATGGATTTGTATTGATCCCTTACCTTTTGCAAGGATTTTGGACTTCTCTTACCTTGGCACCCTTTCTCTCAGTTCCTCAATCATTAATCCCCATTGATATTGGATATGCCAAAACCTTGACCCTTGGCTTGTTGCTCCCTATCCATCTATGAACTTGTAGGGTATCTTAATTTCCTGATTCACACTTCTTCTTACATTAGGTTTCACTAACTCTTGATTCTTTCTCCCTAAAGCATTGGGTATCTCCTAACCTTGATCCCTACTCCCTCCTATAATATTATGTATATTCAAAGTTCGATCTTCATTGTCTCACTAATCTACTCATTCAAGCCCATGGACCTTTACATCCCCTCGCATCCTAGCATTCCATCTCTCAAACCCCTAACTTTGCACCTTCAAATAACGTAATGTTGACATACCAAATAGAAATACATATGAGTGGCATATGGACTCTTGATTCCTTGATCCCTCTTGCCATTTCATCTTTTTGGTATGCATTTCCTTGGACCTCCATTTTCAAGCAAGCCTTTTCCCCAACCCTAGTTGCTTGAATAAAGGATCTCATCTATCACCATCACCAACTAGGGATGCCATTAATGGTGCCAAATTTAGACACAATAAAATGACAAGAAATTTTCAAATATATTTCAACACATGTAGGCCCACGCTAGGCCATCAACGTTTATATAAGGAAGATAGCTTCATCAATTTACATCTTTTTCCACCTTTATCAAACCATAACCCTAATTTGAGCACTTGTGTTCAAATAAATTGGATTTGAGGATGAAAACCCTTAGGTTATAGAGATTAGTATATAATCTTTATATCCACAAAATACATGTTTGAAAAACTAGTAAGCTATCAATTGAAATATAGAAAAATAAAATTAAACTGTCAACAATATCTAGAGACATTGATTTATATGTACAAAATATTTTAATTGTATACCTCTCACCCTACAAAATCATGATTGTGGCCCAAATCTTTGTCAGTAGCTAGGCCATATTTGTCAATAATGGCTTCAATTGCCTCATTTTAATTGTTGTCGTGCAAAGTCATCCTAAAGCTCATACAATAGTGTCTTTGTCAATCCAAGTGGAGATAAATGCTATTCTAGCAATCCCTCAAATATATTCTCTATATTATACCAATAAGCATATTGAGCAACTAAAGTAGAAGTGGTATGAACATGCAATTGACTATCACGATGGCCACTAGAACCGAAATCACCAAGATACTATAGTCACAAACACCTTGACCACTAGAACCAAAATCACTGTGATCAATCGAATGACGAACATCATGAACACCAAAAGCTACTAAAGATCCTAAATGTTGTCAACATCTTTTTGAATGCATGTCTCAAGTGGGTTTTACAAATTGTCTTGACAATGTCCACTCATAATCACCTAGATGCAATGAGTGCTAAGTGGACCATTCATTATCATGAGAGATGGGTTTTTGTGAACTGCTAATCATGAAACATGGGTCAATGAGTTTGACTTGAAAAACTACACGGTTGAATCTTGATAGCAATATCACAATGTCCACTCAACTTATAAATCCCCAATGTCGCAACAACTACCAATTCAACTAATTTACAAATATATTGCAATGACAAAGACTACAAGACCCTTGTTTCAAATGTCACTAGATTATGTACTATATGCCTTATTTGTCAAATATGTATCAATTGTCATTGTATTAGGTACTTACAATCGTGTACTCTTTCTCTAAATTAGGGCGACACACAAGGAATCAACCCCTAAGACAGGGAACACCATGTGCAACGTATTTTATACGACAAAAATTAATTATATAATAAAACCTCAAAGTTCAAATTCAAACTCCAAAAGAAGTCTAAAAGTTCAAAGACGACAACTCGCGAATTTACCGCCTAATTTTCTCGCACAGATGGAGGGAACAAAAAATTAATACCCCATTTAATTAATCAAATATTTAATCTGCGCCCGTGCTGTGGGCCCACTGCACTGCTGACGTGGCCCAGATACTGACAAAAGAGCCAACGACACGTAAGAACTTAAGGCACCGAACATGCACGTTGTGGCATTTAATGCCAGGGTAATCTGTTTGGCACGTATTAATGATTATATATAATTATTTGGAAACATTTTATTTTATCGCTTTATGCGGGTCCCACACGGCCAATAGGAAGAGTTTCTTCTTAACTCACCGACGCATTTCATGTGGGATTGGAAAGAAAAGAAGATATTTGAGAATGTGTGTTTGTACCTCTTCCACTGCCCCTCTTTATTTCTATGTCAGACTGCACATGTTTGATTGATCAGAGGAAACGTGCCATTGATTTCCAACAGAATATATGCATTAGAACATTTGTTTGCTTCTTTTTTTATATGGTACTGTGTCTTTTGTTTTCTTGTCTTGTTTGATATCTTCCTTCAATGAATGAGGGGTTGGAGGAAGCTTTATTTCTCACACCAACAAAATGAATGGCCATTGTTGGTGTTCATGTTTGTGGTTTATGATTCTTTAAGTTGTTGAAAAAAAAATAGGGGAAAAAATTGAGGAGTTGTTTATGTTTCAATAGTGGTTATGGTGTCGGGGCAGGGAGCTTAGCTCAGTTGACTAAAATATTATCTTGCAGGCAAGAGGGCACAAGGTTTAGTCTCTTCCTGTTCCCATGGTATCGGAGGGCGTGTTGCGCCAACGTCACTCACGTGAAAAAAGTTTACTACCAAGTGCACTGCAGTTTGTAGGGGGACTACCCGATTCCTACAGTCTAAAATAAAATAGTGCTCATAGTGTCATACCTGACTTCCCCAATTAAATCTTTTATAATAACTAATGCATGAAAATTAAAAGCCTTGTAAGGTATTCTAAATGAATTGATATATGGTCATTGTGCATGTGTGGTTTACTATTGAAGGTGGACAAATACATGTGAATGCACTTGCAATATAGGACAAGTTGGTCTAAATGAGGGGTGTCTCAAAAGTAAAATATATTGTCTGATGAAAAATGTGAGTAATTAATGAAAATTCAATGTTTTATGCCATCTCTTTAGATATGAGTATAATGTCCTTTATCGATTGTTAAAATATCCTCCCAAATTTTTCAATATATGGCTAATCATATCAATAGAGCAACAAACACATATCTTCCTTTAAAAATAAGGATATCAAGTCAATGGGCCCTTGATTTGTTGGTGAAGTTGAATGGTTCTTAATGAGTCACCAAGGATCAAGTCTTGCTGAGTGCAAGGCTTCGACATCATAAGGGATGAGGCCGAGATTGTGCCCTAGGCGAATTTGGCATAATGGATACCCCTCAGTCCTTGGCTCTTAGTTGAAGAGGTTCAACCCAAGAAGGCTCGTGCTCTTGTATCGAGTAGCTACAAATAATTTGTGGATGACCTCCGTAAAAAAATGGACATCAAAGCTACTTTATGTTGCAATGTGAAATATTAAATTGGTGAATGAGAAGAAACCACTAGTAGAAACCCACAAGGAGGTGTGCAATCTTTTCTCCCTTTAGATAATTTGAAATTGTGACATTCTTTATGAATAGCAAACACCTTCACCATCAGTGTCATTAATGTCATAAAACAGTAAGTGAAAATGCTAATAATGTGATATGGTTGGCTATAATTTAGTCAAAGAAATTAAGAAAAATTTAGAATCTAGAATGATCTTCATTGATAAAATCATAAGAATTCAAAAAAGGAGCATCAACTCTAAATCTCCAATATAAATGTAATTATTTGTTTTCAAGTAAGTTTTTTTAGGTTAAACATTGCAACATAATTATATCATTGTAAATTATCACCCTTGACAATTTCACTTTATGTTTTGTCCCCCCTTAAATTTGTAATGACCCAAACTATTAACCCAAAAATTACTATTGATTTTTTTTCTTTCTTGCTTCAATGCCTTCTTCTTCTTTGTTCTAACCTACAAAATTATTCTTCCCAAAGACTCCTCTCTATCCTAAGAAATTGCATAAAGTAAAATAAACTCAACAAGATGAAATGATAATGACTACGAAGATTTCCAGTTTCCATTCCCTCTTGAAAAGGTTAAAAGGTTGTATTTATAGATGTATGTTTGATCTACGATCAAGATTTGATGGTAAAATCAACGGACAAGATCGGAGAAGAGGATAGGAAAGTTTCTATTCTAACTCATCAGAGGATAATAATGAATTTTTAATTTAAAAAAATGGAAAAAGGTGCACACAAAGTTTTCCATTTTATGCATAGTTATAAATTGAAGTTTCCAAAAGGAAGAGTAGTTAATTGATAAGGAAAGATTTAAATTATAAGATGAAATAGAGTTAACTAATAAGAGATGAGTTGTTGACTGGAAGAGAAATTAGAAAGTTGAAGTAGAGAAATATGACAAGTTTTAAATAATTAAAATTTATTTATTTTTCATTCTCTCATAATTTGAAAAAGACTCATATTTCCATAAATAAATTTTTGCATCATAATTTTATTTATTTATCAAAGTATCTAATTTGGTTTTCTAAATATTTTTATTTATTTATTTTATTTTATTTTTCCCTTAGTTTTAACTTTATAAATTATCCATAAAAATAATTTTTATTTCAAACTTACTTAACTTAATAATAATAAGGAGTTTTCCAAATGTTCTAAGAAAGAGGGTTGTGAAAAAATTATTGGACCTAATTGAGTATTTAATTTCCTAGATTATGCATTCTATGGCCCATTTTTAACAATTTTTGAGGAATTGCAAGCGAGAAACAATTGCATTTATCTAAGACCTTGCGCCCGACACTTAAATCTTGAAAAATAGAGCAAGGACCCTCACGCCTTGGGTGTGAGAGTCCCCCTATTCTAGCTCCAAATTCAAATATGTTGGTTGTGATAATTTAATATTTATAATTCAAGTGTCTAAAGTTGGCCATCAAGATTTATTTTTTGGGAAATTGAATAAATGCCTATAAATACCTAGTTATTGCATCATTTCAAATCTATCTAGAAAACTATTGGCAAACTTATGATCAAGAGAATTCAAGAGAATTCAATAGCAAGTCAAGAACAACATTTTCAAAGATTTATTGCAACAATTTAAGATCTTAATATCATGTCAAATTCTATGTGAGTTTATGTGTGTTCATGTTGGCATTATTTTGTGAAAGCTAACACATTTTTAGGTCTCCAAGCAATTCAAGCAATCAAACAAAGTAAGATCCAAGACCTTGAAGTAATGTGTATGACTTCAATCCTTCAAGGAAGCCATTGAAGGGTGGTTAGTTGTAGCACTTTGTGATTTCATCATTCCTTCCTTTCAATTATCCATTTATCATTGATATTTCCATTGTGGAAGTGGAAATACTTACACGGGGTTTGACTGAGGAAAGCCCCTAAATGGCCTAACATTTCCTCTCTTTGTGAATGTGCAAATCTTAGATTTGAAGAAGATTGAAAGGATCTTGAAAATAATTTATTCATTGTTGCATTCAAAACCCTACATCTTGTCAACCCATAGAAACTCGGTTATAGAAATATTTGAAAATGTTTCAAAAGATTTATAGGTAGGAATTTGAAGCTCATATATGACATTAGAGGACCCTAAAAACATACTCACACCCGAGGCATTTGTGTCCTCCATTTTTTGCCCCAAATTTGAATCATAGGTGCATAGTGTCCTACTATGCTCATTTATGTTGTCTAAATTTGTCTGTAAATTTTTGTGTCTTTTGTATTTGCATCAAAATAGTAAATTACACTATTTCCCTAGTTAGATCACTGTAGAAATTTCCAAATTTGGTTAAGGGTTGGTTGACTCACCTATTAGGTTGTAAGTCAATCACACACCTTATTCAAATCCATCAAACCCTCATTCCACCTTTGCATTCCATTCCAAATCAAGTCATCCATATACATTACACACACACACATATTTAGAAATGTGTTAAACCCTAAGGAAAAAACCAAAGGGGTTCCCTTTCCCGTTGTTTCATTTTCGTGAACCTAGCCTAGTAACATTATATACATTCTGAAATTTGTCATAATTCACCCTAGATCTAGGTTTTGCATATCATTTTTTTCTATTTATCATTTAGGGTTTCATCTTTGCATCATAAAAAGACAAAAATATAAAAATGTTCCATTCATATTGCATTAAAGGTTAAAATAGGGTTTGTTTCAATCATCTTAGATCATATTTGCATTCAAATTGCATTAGTTGGGTCATTAAAATCTAAAATTGTTCATTGCATTCAAATTGCATTAGTTGGGTCATTAAAATCTAAAATTGTTCATTGCATTCAAATTACATCTTTCATTTAGGTCAAAAAAGTGAGAAAAAAATTGTGTAGTGTTGTTTCAAAATTATATCAAATCATAATTTTCAGAACTTTGCATCTTGGAATTAATCAATCATTACATCTTACATATAAAAATTTGCATTCAAAAGTTGTCATTCATTGTTCACACATTTGCATACTTGCATTTTCCATTTCAATAGTCACAAAACCAGTAAAATCTAGACAAATATACACTGTTAAATCTATCTGTACACCAAATTGGGAACCTTAAATAGTAATAAATACATTTAAACTTTGAATTTCTAGACTCCTTGTCCAAGACACAAATTCCCTAGGTGCCTTTGTCCTATATTTTGTGGCTAAAGTTTGAATTAGAAATTTGTTTATGTTTTCTTTGTAGGTGTGGATATAAATTTCCTCGAGCTCCCTTCGAGTTATTCTTATTTTGCTAGGTCCAACCCATGCCTTATATACTTGAATATCCTCGGCCCCATTTTTAATGAGCTTTGCATGTTTCTGCCATGTGTCTGCCTGGTGCTCCTCACAAGGATCTCCTCCTTTGTTCCTTCGGCGTGCCCCACCATACTTCCACATGTCACCAGCGCAGACATTTGAAGGTTGCTTCCCATCACTTCCCTATCGGGCCCAATCCAAGTGCCACGTACCATTGGTCTGCATACACTTTTGGCGGACCCCACAGTCAATGCTGATAGTGGAGACTACCTCCATGTGTCTTCATCGCGAGGGATTTTCATCGCAAAGAGGAGGAATGAACAATGGGCCCTGACTTGTTACCACATGTCCTAACTAACTTCATGATTAAGTGACACATGTTCGCACAAGATTCCACTATTTCTTCACTGGGACTACTGCCATCATTTGCAAGGGATGCATCTAGCTTGAGGGCGACCACACTCATGCTCAAATTTTTTTTGTTACAATGACCATGGGTGATCATTGTTGTAGGCATCATTTCTCATGATGGGAAATCTTTTATGTTACTAGTTCGCCAAGCGGTGGGATTATTTTCTATATATACTGCTTCTTCCTTCGGAAAATGAGTTTGGAAGATACATAAAACTTGTGAAAGACACTAGGCCTTTTTGTACTGTTTTAGATTATTGTATGAGACTCACAAACTATGCCATTGTTCAGCCTTTTTGTTTTCTTAAGCTATTTTACAAAACATTATACTATGCCATTACTGTATTGAGTTGTTTATTTGCATAACTTCTATGATTTCAATATAAGTTGTTGATTTAGACCATGTCTTTGACTCTTCTTTTCAATAAATGTATATGGAAATTATTTTATGTTATTGAATAAATCATTCAGTTTTTCATCTTTGATTTTTGTTATTTTAGGACTTAGCAGATTGTTGAATGGGCTCTTAAATCACATCCAAAAGATAGATTTACTGTGCCTACATCTACATCTCGGTGTATCACCTTAGTTAGACCTTTATTTTTAATATCTACTTTTGTTTCCCATTCCAAAACCCCAAATACACAAGAAGTCGACTTCTTTAAAAATCCAGAGGTTACTCAGTTTAAGCGCAATTGGTCCCCCCATTAACTGAGTTTCCCATAAGACTATTACCTTGTCAATTTTTGGCATCAACAGTAGGATTATGTTGTTTAAATTTTGTTTTTGTATTTCAAAACTATCTTTTCTTTTCAACATTGTGGAATGTTTTCATTCTTAAGTTCACAATCATAAGATCAACAAAATTTGGAAAATAATTCACTATTAGACCTGTTTGCATACAAATCTAGGAACCTAAAAAATACACTAAACAATCAAACTTTGAAGTTTTTGAAACCCTACATAGGACATAGACACCCTGGGCACCTCTGTCCTATCTTTTGGGACCTAGATTTTTTTGACATAACCCTCTTAGGAGCCTCTATTCAGATTTATTGTCTCTTTTCCAATCACTTGTTGCATAGCAGTATGAACCTTAGAACAAGAATTATATCATCATGATGGCTCAATTTTTTGGTAAGATGTTGACTTCTTTGAAATCCTTGGTTGATGATTCAAGTTGCATGTTTGGTGATTACCCAAATTCAAATGAGGACATTCATGATCCTTTACCTCCCAACGCATGTCCTTGTGAGGTGGATATCTTGGGACAAGATGAGGAGAGCATGAATGAATTCATACATAATTCTTTTTGTAATCTTGAGAAAAATGTAGCCTTTTATCATTCCATGAGATTGCCTAATCACCCATACCCACAACCAACCCCACCTATTATACCATCACTTGAAATGTTCACCCTCTTGCATTCAGAAAGTGAATAAAAAGACATACCTCAACCAATGTACATGGAAGCACCTATAAATAACAATAACATGAAATTCACATCAAATAAGCACCCATCATATGGGAATATAGTTACAAACACATCTATTAAGTTGGAACAAAGTTATGGAAAAGGCTTTAGAATCTTGAGAAAAC
Organism: Sequoia sempervirens; assembly: GCA_007258455.2. Taxonomy (NCBI): domain Eukaryota; kingdom Viridiplantae; phylum Streptophyta; class Pinopsida; order Cupressales; family Cupressaceae; genus Sequoia; species Sequoia sempervirens. Next base: position 95,631 of record VDFB02347859.1, read on the forward strand.
AAGGATGCGATGTAAAGGAAAACCATGAGATCCATCCCCTCTTGGAACAAACACCATTGGAAGAGACTAAAGGATTATGTTACCAAGAGCCTCTTCCTTTACATCAAACATTTGTTCCATTGATCAAGAAATATAAAGTTAAGAAATTAAACTTCCTTCATCATGTATCCAAGACTAAAGAGACACTAGCTACACTTGTAGACTCAAGTTTAATTATGCTAACACTTGTGTTTACATGAAAAACAATAAACAAAAGGATACAAATACATCCTACTATGCATATCATAGAATATTTTGACACCATATGGATGAATATTATGCTTTAAAGAAAAAATCGAGAGAATTTGATCCTTATGCATATTAGTTTGACCATATAATTGATTAATATTCACATACTTTGCCCCTTGCCATCTGGTAGTTATAGTATAACAAAAACTCACTACCATACTTGGGGGTATAAACTTCCCTTTATGCAATCATATTTCATCTTGTAAGGAGTAGCACATTATTTTAATCCATTTGGCTCACCTTTGTCCCTACACTTGGGGGGGGCAATAGGCTAGGAAGCCTTGTGTTAGGTGCATTCCTTCTAGCAACGAATCCCTTTTGTGTCTCCTTAAAATATTAGTGTAGCAAGTACACTAACATTTTAAGGGGAGCCATATAGTCCCCCCACTTATTATTTGCATGTAAAGTGGTCCCTTATTAGTAATGATAGTATACATCTCCTAGGAAGTGTGACCCTTTCAATCAAAGTGTTGTACTATAAAACAAATGATATAGTGTTATAATATTATTCAAATATGAACAATATATTAATGGAATGATATTTCCAACATGATGTAGAGAAGAATGAGCATATACAATTATCAACGAAGATCTAGTAGTATGTGTAGTGTTAAAAATTGTCACCCTTAACAATTTCACTTTTTGGCCCCCCTAAATTATCAAGCCTAATTGACACCCTAATGTCCTAAAATTATGTATTTCAAAGCCCACTTATACCATTGAATAAATGCATCCAATTCATATGTTGCCCTCGACACTTAATGTCCTAGAAATAAGGGCTAGGACCCATATGCCCTTGAGCGTATGGGTCCCCCTTCTTAGTAGGACCCAATTTTGGGCATGTCGATGTCAACATTTGAACATTCAAATTTTAAACTTCAAATGTCGGCTTTTGAAATCTAATTTGTGGGAAATTGGATAAATGCCTACAAATACCTAGTCTTTTCACCATTTGAAACGAGAAGGATATTTTGAGCAAGCATTATTGTCAAGAGCAACATTTTAGAGATTTATTGTAGCAATTCAAGATTCAAGCATCATGTCAAGGTGTATGTGAGTTCTATTGAATGCACAAGACAATTGAGAGGGGGGTGAATCAGTTGTACCTTAAATTTTCAAAACCCTCAATAACATTTAGATCCACATTCATTCATTAAACCCTTAATTTTTTATGATGATTTAGCATGAAAAGAAAATAACAAAAATTGAAACAACTTAACACCATACACAAGAGAACACCAAATTTATGTGAAAAACCCAAGAAGGGAAAAACCACAGTGAGGATTATCTCACAATATAAGTAATATCAACCCTGAATACAATATGGCTCACTACCGGAGGGCTCACTACCCAAAAGAAGAAAGGATCACTACCAAAATAAAAAAATAAGATAGAGAAGAAATATTACACAGAGAAAAGAATCTCTATGCAACAGAGAATCCACCACAATGACATAAACACCTTCACAATCTAATTGAATAATTATAGCCACCTTCTGCTCACTACATATAGTAAACTATCACATGAAAGCTCACACTGTACTTCTCAATTTTGCACACTAACACTCTACAATTCACATCATTCGCATCTATCCTATCATCCTTCAACAAGTCAACTCATACTTATACAATTTTTAACCTTGAAACCCTTCTCCATGGTCAACTATGCACATCAACTATGCAAATTCAAATTAGGTTGGTGCCAAAACACTTCTGTGGTGGATAGAAATGAAAGTGGACCATATCACACCTTAATTGGGACCCAAAACAACAATACCATGCTACAACATGCTTCTACAAACAATAATTATCCATTGCAAGTAGTGTAAACACTAGATCGATTGTTACCTGTGCAAACACCATTAAAATTTTAAGTACACACTTCCTCAAACCCAAGGATAACTTGAAAACCAAACACCATGCTTGAACATGATCTAGAATATTCCTCAAACACCCTAAAATCCAACAAACTCCTTTGCAACTACTTTCACCTAAAGAATGTACACACCCAATACATCTAGACAACTTTGACATACACTATTACTCATAAAACCATCTTCTGAAGCACCAAACCTCAAACTAGATCTTGACTAAACAAAGATATCAACACCATCAACATGCCTTCACATTTGCAAGACTTGAAAGATAGCTGTGGAGAAATGTGGAGCAAAGACATTTCTCCCAAACACCTCTACAATGCATAGTTCACACACTGGTGAACACAACTTCTTATGTACATCGATCTAGCACACAAATTATTCAATATAACACCTTTGAACACCTCTCATCAACATATCTGAATCACACAGGAAGATCTTCAACCTAGAAGAAATGCAGAGCAACACAATAACCCACCTTTGTAACCCAGAACACCACTACAACACACTGTTTCCTCATTTTATCAATTATCTTCAAAAGCACCTGGAAATCAAGCACTAGAGACACATCTTCATCATCTTTAGCACTTCCACAACACAAATAAACCAATTGTAACATAGTAACACAACCACATATCCATAGATATAATCATATCAAAGCAACACTAGAGGTTGGCACCAATAGCTTTACTAATGATAACATAATGCAACTAATCAAAGCATTGATAACATCAACTGCTCACAATCTCACCCAACAATAGACATCAATGGAAATGCATCATACTTGAAAAAATCCCCCATTTCTAATTGATGGCAACAAATGATGTGAAGAAACATCAAAGACACAACAACTCTGAATACCAACACACTACAACTCTTCACATTACTTCTCCCCCTGAATAACTCTTTTTCACATTGTTCTCTCCCACTTGTAGCTTTTCTTATTTACTTTTTCTCTTTCCTTGATAACTTGTTCTTTTCAACATTACTTCATATCCCCCTTATTACTTATTCCTTTTCACATGTTTCTCTCTCCCCCTTTGACCTCAATGGAAAAGGACAAAAAATATTTGCACTGTTTATTCTCTTCCTTTGAAATCAATCAAATTGCTTACTTTTGCAACTTCTTTCCTTTAATACTCTGTCTACTCCCCCTTAGGAGCACACACCAAACTATACCAAATAAGCAATCAATGCACAATGACAACACACACTCTTCTTACTGCAACAATCAATAATGCTACTACCTACTCCCCCAGAGAGGTAGCCACCAACATAAGTCCAAACTTAAGGAATGAATCTGGAGATACATTGGATTGATGCATCTCCTTATGCATCTAGTTCAGAGAAGGAGGGGAAACAACCCCCAACTTCTCCTGGAGATACTCAAAAGTATCCTTAGGAAGAGCCTTAGTGAATATATCAATAATTTAATCCTTTGTAGGCACATTTTCAAGCTTCACCTCATTGTCCAAAATCTTCTCTCTCAAAAAGTGATACTTGATTGAAATATTTTTTGTCCTTGAATGCATTACCATATTATTTTAAATATTGATTGCACTTGTATTGTCACATAAGATAGAAATTGGTTCATCATACACTACTTTGATATCCTTCAATGTTTGCCTCATCCACAACACTTGTGCAGTAAGATGTTGTTGCAATGTACTCAACCTCTATAGTAGATAAAGATATTGAATCTTGTTTCTTTCTTATCCATGATACCAGTCTACATCCAAGAAAGAATGCATCACCACTTGTACTTTTCCTGTCATCAACACAACTAGCCTAATTTGCACCTATGTAAGCACTTAAGGTGAGATTAGCATCCTTTGGATACCATAAGCCATAATCCAGAGTGCCCTTTAAATATCTGAATATCCTCTTCACTACTACAATATGTGACTCTAATATTAGTTAGATATAGCATTCAACCAATCATTGATTTGTACTTGCTCTGATCAACCTTAGGAGATTCATCATTCTTGCTCAGTTTACAACCAGTAACCATAGGAGTACATTTTGGTTTAGAGTCTTCCATTCCAAACTTATTCAATGTTTCTTTGACATATTTTGATTGTGAAATAAATATACCCTTATTTTTTTGGTTGATTTGTAGCCAAGGAAGAAATTCATCTCCCCAAACATAGACATTTCAAACTCATTTTGCATCTCTTCTTCAAATTTCTTACACATATCTTTATTGCCTCCAAAAATTATGTCATCAACATACACAATCATAATCAAGATTTGATCTTTTTCAACTTTAAAGTAAATATTACTATTTGTGCTACCTTTATTAAATCCTTGCTATATCAAATACTTATCCAACCTTGCATACCAAGCTCTGGGAGCTTGCTT